>PJEM01017617.1:0-21438 GCA_004023845.1 Helogale parvula
AGACATTCAAATTCAAGAGGCACAAAGAACCCCCTTAAGACGTCACTTGAATCGGCCTTCGGCATGACATATCATAGTGAAACTGGCAAAATATAAAGATAAAGAGAGAATTCTGAAAGCAGCTACAGAGAACAGAGCCCTCACGTACAGAAGGAAACCTATCAGAGTGGTTGCAGACCTAGCTAATAAAACTTGGCAGGCCAGGAAGGAATGGCAGGAAATCTTCAATGTGATGAGCAGAAAAAATTTACAGCCAAGAATCCTCTACCCAGCAAGCCTGTCATTCAAAATAGAAGGAGAGATAAAAGTGTTCCCAAATAAACAAAAATTGAGAGAATTCATGACCACCAAACCAGCCCTATATGAAATCCTAAGAGGGACTCTATAAGGGAAATGTTGCAAAGAATACAAGGTGCCAAGACACCACTATAAACATGAACTCTAGGGAAAACACAATGACTCTAAACCCACATTTTTCAATAATAACACTGAATGTAAATGGACTGAATACTCCAACCAAATGACACAGGGTAGCAGAATGGATAAAAAAACAAAACCCATCTATTTGCTGTCTACAAGAGACTCATTTTCTACCAGAAGACACCTTCAGGTTGAAAGTAAAGGGATGGAGAAATATCTATCATGCGACTGGAAGCCAAAAGAAAGCTGGAGTAGCCATAGTTATATCAGACGAACTGGACGTTAAAGTAAAGGCAGTAACAAGAGATGAAGAAGGACATTATATAATAATTACAGGATCTCTCTGTCAGGAGGAGCTAACAATTATAAATATCTATGTGCCAAATTTGGGAGCATCTAAATGCATAAAACAATTAATCACAGAAAGAAACAATCTCATTGACAAAAATGTGCTAATTGCAGTGGACTTTAATACTCCACTGACAGCAATGGATAGATCAACCAGATAGAAAATCACCAAAGAAACAATGGACCTGAACAAAACATTGGAACAGATGGAACTGATAGATATATTTAGAACTCTGCATCCTGAAGATAGGAAATTCACCTTCTTCTCAAGTGCACATGGCACATCCTCCAAGATAGATCACATACTGGGGCATAGCGCAGCCCTCCATAAGTATAAACGAATAGAGATCATACCATGCACACTTTCAGATCACAATGCTATGAAACTTGAAATTAACCACAGGAAAAAGTCTGGAAAACCTCCAAAAATGTGGAGGCTAAAAACCACCCTACTAAAGAATGATTGCGTTAATCAGGCAATTAGAGAAGAAATTAAAAAATATATAGAAACCAATGAAAACGAAGATACAACAATCCAAAATCTCTGGGATGCGGCAAAGGCAGTCCTAACAAGAAAGTATATTGCAATCCAGGCCAGTCTCAACAAACTAGAAAAAGCTCAAATTCAAAATTTAACAGAGTACCTACTGGAACTAGAAAGGAAGCAGCAAGAGCACCCCAAATCCAGCAGAAGAAAAGAAATCATAAAGATCAGGGCAGAAATAAACAATATAGAATCCAAAAGAACAGTCGAGCAGATCAATGAAACCAAGAGTTGGTTCTTTGAAAAAATAAACAAAATCGATAAACCTCTAGCCAGGCTCCTCAGAAAGAAAAGAGAGAACATCCAAATAGACAAAATCATGAATGAAAAAGGATCTAATACAACCAATTCCTTAGAAATACAAGCAATCATCAGAGATTACTATGAAAAATTATATGCCAACAAACTGGACAACACAGAAGAAATGGACAAATTCCTAAATGCACATCCACTGCCAAAATTCAAAAAGAGAAGAGATAGAAAGCATGAATAGTCCAATAACCAGTGAAGAAATCGAATCCATAATCAAAAATCTCCCAACGAATAAGAGTCCAGGGCCAGATGGCTTCCCAGGGGAATTCTACCAGACATTTAAAGCAGAGCTCACACCCATTCTTCTCAAACTATTCCAAAACATAGAAATAGAAGGAAAACTTCCAAACTCATTCTACGAAGTCAGCATCACCTTGATACTCAAAGCAGACAGAGACCCAGCCAAAAAAGTGAACTACAGACCAATATCCTTAATGAATACAAATGAAAAAATACTCAACAAGATACTAGCAAATCGAATTCAACAGCATATAAAAAGAATTATCCATCATGATCAAGTAGGATTCATTCCTGGGTTACAGGGCTGGTTCAATATTCGCAAATCCATCAATGTGATCTATCACATTAACAAAAGAAAGGATAAAAACCATATGATCCTGTCGATAGATGCAGAAAAAGCATTTGACAAAATACACCACCCTTTCTTAATAAAAACCCTTGAGAAAGTCGGAATAGAAGGAACTTACCTAAACATTATAAAAGCAGTTTATGAAAAGTCCACAGCCAATGTTATCCTCAATGGGGAAAAACTGAGAGCTTTCTCCCTGAGATTAGGACCATGACAGGGATGTCCACTCTCACCACTGCTGTTTAACATAGTGCTGGAAGTCCTAGCATCAGCAATCAGACAACAAAAGGAAATAAAAGGCATCAGAATTGGCAAAGAAGAAGTCAAACTTTCACTTTTTGCAGATGACATGATACTCTACATAGAAAACCCAGGTGACTCCACCAGAAACCTTCTAGAACTGATCAATGAATTCAGTAAAGTTGCAGGATACAAAATCAATGTACAGAAATCAGTTGCATTCCTATACACCAAAAATGAAGCAGCAGAAAGAGAAATCAAGAAACTGATCCCATTCACGATTGCACGAAAAACTATCAAATATCTAAGAGTAAACCTAACCAAGGATGTAAAAGACCTATGTGATGAAAACTATAGAAAACTTATGAAAGAGATAGAAGAAGACACCAAGAAATGGAAAAATAGTCCCTGTTCATGGATCGGAAGAATAAACATTGTGAAAATGTCATTACTACCCAAAGCAATCTACACATTCAATGCAATCCCCATCAAAATTGCACCAACATTCTTCTCAAAGCTAGAACAAACTATCCTCAAATTCGTTTGGAACCACAAAAGACCCCGTTTAGCCAAAGTTATATTGAAGAAGAAAACCAAAACGGGAGGCATCACAATCCCAGACTTTAGCCTCTACTACAAGGCTGTCATCATCAAAGCAGTATGGTATTGGCACAAAAATAGACACATAGACCAATGGAATAGAATTGAGAACCCAGAACTGGGCCCACAAATGTATGCCCAATTAATTTTTGACAAAGCAGGAAAGAGTATGCGACGGAAAAAAGACTGCCTCTTTAGCAGGTGGTGCTGGGAGAACTGAACAGCAGAAGAATGAAACTAGACCACTTTCTTACACCATACACAAAAATAAATTCAAAATGGCTGAAGGACTTGAATGTGAGACAGGAAACCGTCAAAACCCTCGAGGAGAAAGTAGGGAAAAAAACCTCCTAGACCTCCACCGCAGCAATTTCCTACTCAACACATCTGCAAAGGCAAGGGAAATGAAAACAAAACTGAAATCTTGGGACTTAATCAAGATATAAAGCTTCTGCACTGCAAAGGACACAATCCAGAAAACTAATAGAAACCGACAGAATGGGAAAAGATAGTTGCAAACGACATATCAGATAAAGGGCTAGTATCTAAAATATACAAGGAACTCACCAAACTTCACACCCACAAAACAAATAACCCAGTGAAGAAATGGGCAGAAGACATGAACAGACACTTCTCCAAAGAGGACATCCAGATGGCCTACAGGCACATGAAATGATGCTCAACATCACTCATTATCAGGGAAACACAAATCAAAACCACACTGAGATACCACCTCACACCAGTCAGAGTGGCTAAAATGAACAAATCAAGAGACTATAGATGCTGGCGAGGGTGTGGAGAGACGGGCACCCTCCTACACTGTTGGTGGGAATGTAAACTGGTGCAGCCGCTCTGGAAAACAGTGTGGAGGTTCCTCAAAAATCTATCCATAGAACTCCCTTATGACCCAGCAATAGCACTGCTAGGGATTTACCCAATGGATACAGAAATGCTGATGCATAGGAGTACATGTACCCCAATGTTCATAGCAGCACTGTCAACAATAGCCAAAACATGGAAAAAGCCTAAGTCTAACACCTGATGAGTGGATCAAGAAGATGTGGTATATATATACAGTGGAGTGCTACATGGCAATGAGAAAGAATGACATATGGCCATTTGTAGGAAAGTGGATGGACCTTGAGGGTGTCATGCTAAGCGAAATAAGTCAGGCAGAGAAGGACAGAAACCATATGTTTGCACTCATAGGTCTAACAGAAAAACAGGAGAAACCTAATGGAGGACCAGGGGGAGGGGAAGAGGGAAAGAGAGATGGGGAGAGAGAGAAACGCAAAACTTGAGAGACGATTGAATGCTGAAAATGAACTGAGAGTTGAAGGGGAAGGGGGGGGGGGAAGAGGTGGGGGTGATGGTGGAGGGCACTTATGGGGAAGAGCACTGGGTGTTGTATGGAAACCAATTTTACAATAAACTATTAAAAAAATAAAAAAAAACAAAAAATAACATAAAATAAAATAACCAATAATGTCCTCCTTCCTTCCCCTCCTCCTGCCTCCCTCCACTCCTCTTGCAGACCACCATGGCCACAAGGACCATGAGAGCCAGAGACAGGGTGACATAAAAGCTTCTACTGTTCCCAGCACTGAACAGCTAATTGGTAGAAGAATTAATCCCTAAAGGGACTGAAATGGGTTTCAGGATGACGAAAGAGGAACCCCTAAGTACTTGTGGACTTGGAGGAGCCGCAGAGGAAGCTATCTTTGCTGATGGAGTCCATCTAGAACAACTCAACGGTCACAATGAACCATGAAATCTACCTCCAAACCCGAAACTACACACTGTATGTTAACCAATTTGACAATAAAGTATATTAGAAAAATAAATAAATGTGAAATGCATATCTAAAAAAATAAAATAACTCAAAGGTTTATTTCCAATCTAAACATATAATGGAAAATCCCAAAATAACACTAACTTAAATTCCATAGAAAATTATTTCTCTCTCAAATAGAAGAAATCTGTAGGTAGGTCAAGAATTGTTCTAGTTCATCTCCCTGGCATGTCTAAATTGTGACCTTCCAACTTATTGTCCAAGGTGACTGTTAGACGATCAGCCATTGTATCCACATTCCACGTAATAGGCAGGGGAGGGAGGGGGACAAAGATTTGGGAAGCTTCTTGGAAGTCACACACACACACACACACACACAACCCTTCCAATTTTATCAGTCTCATGACTACCTGACAAATGCAATACTTGAGCTGGATAGAGAAGTGGCTCTCAGACTGTGTCACAATTACTATATATTTTTTTGCTTTATTGTTAATTTTGACCTATCTTTTATAGGAAGGAAAATGAAGGGCTAATGACCACATTAAGATCTGAGTATTGCTGAGGGTTGCTGGCTGGATGTCTGGTGTAGAGATAGGAAAATAAATGAGTGATGGGCATTAAGAAGGGCATTTCTTGGGATGAGCACTAGGTGTTATTGTAAGTGATGAATCACTAATTTCTATTCTTGAAATCAGTATTACACTATATGTTAACTAACGTGGATTTAAGAGAAAAAGAAAAAGATTTGAGTATTGTGTTCCACTAGAAATCTAGTGTCCTATGGAAATGTGGTATCAGCCACATACATAACTTAAGCCTTTCTAATAGCTACATTTAAAGAGTAAAAAGAAGCAGGTGACTATGATTTTATTTTTTTAATTTTTACATTTATTTATTGTTGAGAGACAGAGTGAATCAGAGCACAAGTGGGGGAGGGACAGAGAGAGAATGAGACACAGAATCTGAAGCAAGCTCTAGGCTCTGAGCTGTCAGCACAGAATCCGAAGCAGGGCTCAAGTCCACAAACCATGAGATCATGAGCTGAGCCAGAGTCAGACACCCAACCAACTGAGCCGCACAGGTGTCCCACAAATGATATTAAGAATGTATTTAATTTACCCTAATACAACTAGACTATTTTGATATGTAATCATTATTTAAAGTTATTAATTAAAATAAAATATAATAAAATAGTCTATAATGCCTAAAACCAACTTAGTGAAAGTTAAGATAATGATAACTAGAAAAAAACATTTGTAGTATATATGACCAAAAAAAATGGTTAATACACAATACATGATCTCATTTATAAAAATAAAATACAAGTTCAAAAGTCTACAATATTGTTTCCATTTCAGTTGTTTCATTTTTTTAATCTCACATAAATATTGCTTTCCATTCATCCCACTATCTCACCCATGCACCCATTCATTCATTCATCCATCTGTCCATGTATTTTACTCAACAAATAATCTTCTTCTGTAGAATCACTATACAAACTTCAATATGGTAGGAAAAGCTATTGTTGTCCCATACATCCCTGGGGACCTGTGACAATCGAACCACAGTATGCCTATCTTGAGGCGCCCCAAGGGGGTCAGTCAGCTGAGTGAATAACCCTAGATTTCTGCTCAGGTCATCATCTCATGGTTCATGAGATGGAGCATCGTGTCCTGCTGTTTGTCTTTCTCTCTCTTTCCTGCTATTTCTGCCCCTCTCCCACCTGTGTGCTCTCTCTCTCTCAATCTCTCTCATAAATAAATAAATAAATACAATTTTTAAAAAGAAGTATGACCCTCTTGAGGGGAAGGACAGAAGTACTGATGAGCTGTTACCTCTGGAAGCAACCCTTAATTAACAGTGAACAATTGGGGATGAGTGTTAGTTCCCTAGGTGGGACAGCTGGGCAGTACACAGTTCCCTGCTTCCCCAGTGTCACCTGTGGGACTGAACCCTAACTGCTCCTCATATACACTGGCTTTCTTCCATTCTCTGACTCGTTTCCATTCCCCTACCAGTGCTTCCGAAAATTACTTCTCAGCTTCTTTTCTCAAAGTCAGCTTCTGGGAGAACCCAGTCGAAGAACAAGTCTGACTTAAACTTTTCCTCCACAAAAGGGGAATTGCTCTCCCACCTGTGTTCTCAGAGTACATATGTATATTGTTCTCATAGCACATTTCATTTGTTGTTATATTTTAAAGGTTCTTATCTCTCTTCCATTTTAGATTGTAAATTTTTTGAGAACAAGAATCTTGTTTACTTATTGTCTACCTCATATTGAACACATTTCCAATAAAATTTATCTTTTGATTCTTTTTTAAAAGTTTTTTTTAATGGGGCACCTGAGTGGCTCAGTTGGTTAAGCATCCAGCTTCAGCTCAGGTCATGATCTCATAGTTCGTGTGTTCAAGCCCCGCGTCAGGCTCTGTGCTGACAGCTAGCTCAGAGCCTGGAGCCTGCTTCAGATTCTGTATCTCCCTGTCTCTCTGACCCTCCCCTACTCACACTGTCTCTCTCTATCAAAAAAAATAAATAACAAACCAAAAAAACGTTTTTTTTTATTTTAATGCTTATTTATTTTGGGGAGAGAGAGAGAGAGAGAGACAGAGCCTGAGTAGGGGAGGAACAGAGAGAGAAGGAGAGAGAGAATCTGAAAAAACTCCAGGCTCTCAGTTGTCAACACAGAGCCCAGTGCGGGGCTGGGACTCAAGAGCCATATCATGAGCTGAGCCGAAGTTGGATGCATAACAAACTAAGCCACCCAGGTCCCGCCTTTTTAAAGCAGTGTTAATTTAAATTCCAGTTAGTTAAGATACAGTATGTAATATTAGTTGCAGGTGTACAGTGTAGTGACTCGACCATTGCATACACTTGGTGCTCATCACCACAAGTGTGCTCCTTAATCCCATCACCTATTTCACCCATCTCCCAACCACCTCCCCTGTGGTACCCATCAGTTTGTTCTCTATAGTTAAGAGTCTTTTTATTTCTTCTAGCTTTCTTTCATATCATTTTTAAAATAATTTGGTCAATATGTCTTTTTTCCTTGAACATATTCTTTTTGTCTTGTTCTCATGAACGTATATTTATTGAGTATTCTTTGGAAACCTAGTATATAATTGTTGGGGGAGGTCATTGAGAAGACTTGACTACCAGTTATGCAGTGAGCTGGACCCTGGCAATCAGAGGCAACTTACATCCTCTTCAGTCCTCAGAGTGTGCATATTGTTTATCTTTCCCTCTCCCAGAGGCTGCTCCAAGGACATAGCTTTGAGATAGGGATGTGGTTGTTGAAACCACCTGGGTGGTATACATGACTGGACCCAGTTAAAGGCTGTATATGAGTTTTAAGATTTAGTGGTTGGAAGACTCATCGTGCTATGCCCAAGATAACCCTTGTATATAAGTGGCTTGCCTCTTTCTTCAGCCTCTCCCTGCCTTCTGAATTTGAGGGCCAGTTTCAGAATACACCCAAAACCAAGGAGCTGACAAACCAAAAATAATATTTTGTGTCTTTACTATGGACACTTATCTTCTCTAGTTTTAATATCTATCAATCAAAATCTACGTTACTTAATAGTATGTAGGTATTTTACATCCTTACTTTTTTCTGGTTGTTATATTTTGAACTGACGGGTTACTAATGCCTATTACCATTACCATATTTCTCTCCAGTTCTCTTTCTTTCTTATGATATTGGCTCAATGAACATTGTGGTTATCCTACTACATGCCTAGATAGTCACAATTTCTAATCTTCATTCAACTCTTTAACATTATAAAGTACACTACTTATCTCTTAATTTCAATTATATTTGGATCATAGCCTCTATTCTTTTGTTCACATTAGTCTGTTAGAATTGTATACATTCTTTCATTTTTAACCTTTCTAGATTACTTGGTTTTAGGTAGATGCATTGTACACAGCATTCAGCTGAGTTTAATTTTGTGATCCAATCCATTATTAAGTTATGTGAATTTATTTTTATACCTTCCTAATGAATTGAGATTTTTATCATTACGAAATCTTCTCCTTTATTTCTGACAATACAATGTGTCTTGAAGCCTGTCATAGCCAATATTAACACAGCCATTCCATCTTTGTATGCTTACTGCCTGAATGATATACCACTTCCATGCATTTATTTTAACCTATCAATATCTTGATATTTACAGTGCATCTACAATAAATAGCCTACAATTGGGTCTTGCTTTGTGTTTTTGTTTGTTTTGTTTTTTAAGGTTTCTTGTTTATTTTGAGAGAGAAAGAAAGAGAGAGAGCATGTGCCCATGCCAAAGCCAGAGAAGGACAGAGAGAGAGAAAGAGAACCCCAAGGAGGTTCCATACTGCCCCAGCCCAGTACAGTCCACACTGCACTGCACCCCATGAGGCAAGGTTCAAATTCATGAACTGTGAGTACATGGCCTGAGTTGAAACCAAGAGTCAGATGTTTAACTGATTGAGCCACGTGGTCTCCTCTGTTTTGTAATTTACTTGAAAACTCTCTGCTTTGTAATTGGAGTAGGAGTTTTTTCACTTTTTTTTTAAAAAAGTTTATTTATTTATTTTGAAGGGGTAAAGGGCAGAGAAAGAGAGAGAGAGAGAAAGAGAAAGAGAAACCCAAGCAGGCTTTGGGCTACAGAACATGCAGAGCCCAATGTGGATCTCAAACCCATGAACCCTGAGATCATGACCTGGGCTGAAACCAAGAGTCCGAGACTCCAGTCACCCCTATCTGGGGTGATTTGATTATAAGCATTTAATATAATTATCAACATGGCTAAGTTTAGAGAGACCATTTTACTGTTTTCTGTTTTTCCTATCTAGTTTTCATTTGTTGGTTTATTTTTCTGTTTTGCTTTTCCTGCCTTCCTTTGAATTATTTGATTTTTTTAGAATATTTTAGAGGTACTTGGGTGGCTCAGTCAGTTAAGTGTCTGACTTTGGCTCGGGTCATGATCTCACAGTTTGTGGGTGTGAGCCCCGTGTTGGGCTTTGTGCTGACAGCTCAGAGCCTGAAACCTGCTTTAGATTCTGTGTCTTCCTTTTTCTCTCTCCTGCTTATGCCTTTTCTCTCTCTCTCTCTCTCTCTCAAAAATAAGTAAATATTTTTAAAAGTTCTTAATATTTAATCTGTCTATGCGCTTGTAAAATGTATCTGTGTGTATTAATTTTTAGTGATTATGGTAAGGATTACAGTATACATCCTCAACATTTTTGCAGTTAATCTAGAGTCAAAATTGTACCATTTGATGTAAAAGATGTAGAGACCTTACAATCTTGGAGATCCATTTACTGTTCACCGGCCTTTATTCCACAGTTGTCATATGTGTGACATCTGCATGCATTATAAACCACACATGACAATGTTAAAAGTTTGCATTTAAGGATTAATATATATATTTTAAGAAGTTGAAGGGAAAATATTGTATAAATACTCAGGTATTTATGATTAGTGCATTTTCTTTTAAAACAAAGGTCTGGAAGAAAGTAGTAGTACCAAAGTTGGTTCAATGGCCCAAGAAAACCATCAAAGACAAGAGTTTTTGTTTTTGGTCTTCTACCAAGCCATCCACATCAGATTGGTTTGGACACAGACTTGTCGCTTCATGCACACACCATAGCGGGCAAATATGAGGAATCACCCTTTGTAGACACATCAACATCCAGCTGAAGAATAAGAGTGTTTCATTCAATACTTTCCAAGACTCATGTCTATGCCTTTGAAATAAGAATCGTAAGAAAATATCTAGTATGTATTTTCATACTCTATTATGCAGAGGCAGGCTCTTTAGTAAGGAGATAAGGAGGGAAAATGGCTGCTGGGTAGGAAATCAGCAGCTTCTGCCATTCCCTCTTACATCTATTTATTGATAGTGGCTGCTAAGAGTGCTGTCTTTATAAGAACTGAAGACTCAATTTAGAAGAATTGAGAACTGATCAATATGCAAAATCTGACATGTATATGGGAAAGAAGAATGCTGGGGGTTTTCTTCCATGGATCTAAAATGTGTCACTTGATCCTGGAACTATGGATCCTGGAACTTTAGCACTATGTTGCGAAGCCCTCACTGTTTTAGAAATCCACTCTCTGAATTGAAATTCTAGTCTTAGTACACACCGTTAAAGATGCCCACCTGCCTTTAGAACTCTGCTCTGGGTTGATGATTAGCTTTCATATCCAACTTAAGTTCAACTAGATACAAACTCCATGTTCCTCATTGTGGAATAAGAAGAGCCAGTCTTAACTGAACTGAACTAGTATCTCAATATAAATCTACATAGAGTGGACCCCTCCCCCCATGCTCCAACATATTGCCTAAGGCGTAACACTTAGCATAATTAATTATTAGTAATTAATTATTAAATTAGTTAGTATTATTTATTAAAGATGACACTTCTGAAAATGTTAAGGAAGATCATTTGTGTTAGAGAAACTTCCTGAAGACTCCCAAATTACTTCGCATACTTCAAAGCCAATGCTGATTAAGACCAGATTTGAAACTCTGATGCTGTTTATTAAACTACAGAATATTTTTTAATATTTAGTGAATTAGTCTGCTGTATCCTAGAATAATCAGAAAACTGCAATACGTTTATCAGTAAATGTATACAACTAAAGCAAGCAATTATCATATCAAGCATCAGCTAATAAATCAAATTAATGAACAAGCCATCTCAGCTCTGGTAACGTTAACATTTGGCTGGGCTTTAGCTGACACATAATCCCACACATAAGACATAATAACCGTAATATGTATTTTTCTTCTTTATTATGTGGTTTTCTTTTTTTTTGAGAATTCTTTTTCTACTTGTTTTGGAGAGGAAATGCCAAGGATTTTACTCTCAGGAATTAGTAATTATATATCATATATTTACATTTTATTTGAAACTTTATAAATGAAAAAAAATGGTGGTTGTATGATGGGAAGGAAAGCTATCGTGTTCTCAAAAATGAGGGCTGAAGTTGCAGAATTGTGAAACAGGGTTGTTCTCTGTTCATTTCTGTGTTCCTTAACAACTGTGGCAGTCCATATTTAGTGAAACGCACACTCAAATGACTATAGGTATTTTAAGCAGAAAGGAATTGAATACAGGAAATTAGACACTGACAAAATTTTTGGAAAGTCTCACGCAGAGGCTCCAGGCTGTTTCCAAGAATGAGTTCTAGAACAGAACAGAGTGGAACTTCTGGAGGAGCTACTGTTCCTGAAGCCACCACTGGAAATACTGGGTGAAAGGCACACTACAGCTGTGATCCAGGAATGGAGACACAGGAATCAAGTCACCGCCATTACTGTTACTGTCTCTGCCACAAAGGCATACATGCCCAGGAAGCAGAAGAATCAACACTGGGAAAATGTTGCAGAAAAATCTTCTAGCTGTTAGAAGAAAGCAAAAAAGGACAGGAAGATGACTTCCAGATATTTCTGCAATCATGTGATTCATAAAAAAAATTGCAATAAGAAATATATGGGCTTTATTCTCATTCCTGGCACAGAGCTCCTAAAACCTTTGCTTTTCCTTAGTGATAAAGATGATAAAGGTATCATTTATTATTCATAAGAAACCCCTTTCAATCACACTGAGTTTATATTAATGAGGTGATTTTGGATAGCCTCCAACAAGTGCTGGTTGCCAGGGGAACCAATCAAGTGATTAGACTGCTGAAATTTTCACACACACACACACACACACACACACACACACACACCCTCTGAGAAGCTCCACACCCTTCTCTCATACCTTCCCCACTGTCATTTCTTCCATCTGGAAGAAATCCTAAGTTGAATCCTTTATAATAAACTAGTACTCTAGTAAGTAAACTACTTTCCTCAGTTCTATGAGCCATTGCAGCATATTATTGAACCTAAGGAGGGGTTGTGGGAGCCTCCAATTTGCAGCTGATAGGCTGGACTCACAGGTAATAACCTGGACTTAAGACTGGCACCAGAACTGGGGTGGGAGGGGGGTGCAGTCTCATATGACTGAAATCTTCCTTCCCCTGTGGGGTCTGATGCTATGTCCAGGTGGACAGTGTCAAAACTGAATCAAACTGTAGGACACCCAGCTGATATCTACACAGAATAGGAAAATTGTTTATTGTGGGAACACCTGCACATGTGGTATGAGACATATTGAAAGTAAAGTATACAGCAGGGAAAAACAGTGTTTCTGTACAAACCTTTTTCTTCGAAGTGTGTCGTGACTGCATCTAATAGACAAAACATAATTTGCATCAAGACTGTAAACACACAAGAGGGTGGTCCATGTGGTTTTCAGCTTCCCAGCCTCCAGTTTACATAAAACTATTCTAAAAGGAGAGTAGACTGTGACTGAGCAGGCCCTTCTGGAGTATCCATCATAGTCACTGTGTCACAGTCCTAATGTATTGTATTTATACATTCTGAAACTCTACAGTGCCAGAAAAATGTGATGGAAGTTACTCCCTTTGGGAAATAAATTATTTTAAGTAAATCTATTATACTGAAAGCAGAGGAAATGCAAGTAGTGTTACCTGGCAACTTTGAATATCAATGAAATGATTAAGCACATAGTTTCCATTTATTCATGAGCCATGGCTACACAATGCCAGACTTCCAACTGTTTGATACTACAAGGAAGGAAATAAAAAGACCTGACGTGTGTAGGGCTCCTTTGATTTTGAATGAAAGTGTTTCAAAACCTGTACCTCCCCTAAGTTGATTCATTCTTTCGCATTGGGTTGGGTATCTATCTAGGGAAAAAATGCACTGTGGATTACATCATGTAAAATCTGAAAATTCTTAAGTACTAAGTAAAGGGTTGCTTTAGGCTGAATTATGGCTACCCAAAGATATCATCAGATCCTGTTTCCTAGGCCTTGTAAATATTACCTTATATGACAAAAGAGTCTTTTTAGGGGAGATTAAATTAAAGGTATTGAGGTGGAGAGATGGTCCTGGTTTACCCAAGTGGGCCCAAAATGTAATCACATTAATCATTATAAGAAGGAGACACGGGGACCTTTAACATAGATACACAAAAGAGATGTGTTATGAAGACATGGTTTCAAAAAGTGGAATGTTGCTACTATGAGCCAAGAAATGTCGGCAGCCATCAAAATCTGGAGAAACCAAGGAACAAACCCTTCTCTTGTATCCTCCCAGAGAGAATGGCCCTGCTGACACCTTGAGTGTGACCCAAGGATACATGGGCCTCCAGACCCATAGGACAATAAAAATCTGCTTTAAACCACCACGTTTATAGTACTTTGCTTCAGCAGTCATACACAAGTATTTTACAAGGACTGAACTATCGGAGCCTACTGGCTCAGTTGCTTAAGGCAATCTTTCTCCATTGCCACGTTGCCACAAAGCACCAGAACGTGTCAGTGAGACAAATGAGAACAGTGTGGATCAGAGGGATAATACGGTGATTAAGGTCACAGAGGTAGACAATGATGCAATAAGGTTTTCAATTTGGGATCGGGTTCTTCTAGTACCAGAGGCTGTGCACTCGACTACACTGATCCGTAAAAACTGGGACAAAGGCTCCTTGTCTCAGCCACTGGATTAATTTTCCACTCCACTCCTGACAGAGACACTGGTCTCTTCCTTCAAGCCTCCCTCTTCCTCATGCCCACACCTATTCCATCCAATCTCAGGTACAGTTCTTGAATCCACTTTCTCATCCCATGCCACTGCCACACCATTCATTCATGCCACTATCTTTTTTTTCCAAATCATGGCAATAGTTTCTTAACTCTGTGTACTTACTCAATGGTTCACTGTTACCTAACGTGTAAAGTCCAAGACCTTAACATGGCACAAACAACCTCCATGGTCTGATTCCAACTACCTCACCAGCTTTGTTTCTCCCCCACACCCAGTGTTCGCGTTACATGCTAGAGTTTTTATCTCTCTCTCATACTCAAGGCTTTCACAAATGCATGATTTTCCCTGCTATTCCTTCTGCGTGAAATGAACTTCCTCTTTTCTACTAGCCATCACTCTTACTCATTTTTCACAATTCACTGAAAATGTCACCTGTCACAAAAAGCGTTTGCTGTTTCTCCCCGGCAACTCTAGATGCTTTCTCAAATAGCATGTACCACAACACATACACCTACTGGATCACAAATTGCTCAAGAGTAGTATAGAAATATTATGGACTTTACATTCTGGTTCAGAGATCTCCAAAGTAGGGCATACAATACCTGGTGTGCATGAAGAAAATATTAAAACTTCAATTTAAGTTTTTTACTTCTATTTTTCTTCATTTTGATTTATCTACTGTTTTATAAAATACACATAACATATACCGGTAGCATATGTATGTAACTTTAAAAAAGAAATAGATATGGGGGCATGATGACTAATGCTTTTCAACTGATAGAAACATGATAAAATGTTTGGCAAACACTGGTCCTGCCTATTTGAGGGGATTTAATAATAAATCACCCAGATGTAGCAGATGAATTTCTTTATTTCCTAAAAACCAGCATCTAGAACTGTTCTCCACACTTGGCTGATACTCTATAATTGTAAAATGAGCGAATAAAATTCATGAGGAATACCTTCTTAGCATGCATGTTGTCAAGGAAGAAATAAAATGCAGTCTTTTGATCTTAATGGTCTTGAGTTAGAATCCTGAACGTCACACTTTATAACTTCGTGTCTTTGTGTAAGTCACATCAATATTCTCATCTGTAAAATAAAGATAATACATCAAGGCACTTGCAAGAATTGAAAGGTATAATGAATGTAAGGTATAATGAATGAAGCTTAGCATAATGCCACACTCAGTATTCAGAGTGCGTGGTTGGCTCAGTCTGTTATGCATCAGACTCTTAGTTTTGGTTCAGGTCATGATCTCATGGTAACGTGAGTTTGAGCCCCAAACTGAGCTCTACATTGGGATTCTCTCTCTCCCTCTCCCTCTTGGCCCCTCCTCCTGCCAAGCTGTCTCTATCTATCTCAAAATAAATAAATAAACTTAAAAAATATTTCAGGGGTGCCTGGATGGCTCAGTTAGTTAAGCCTCAGACTCTTAGTTTTAGTGCAGGTCATGATCTCATGGTTTCATGAATTCAAGCCTCACATTGGGCTCTGCATTGGCAGAGAGGAGCCTGCTTGTGATTCTCTCTCCCTCACTCTCTGCCCCTCCCCAACTCACACTATGATAACCATATTGTTCCAAATAATTAAACTTAAAAAAACTTTTTAAAACTTTTTAAAAAATAAAAAAAAGAACTAACTACTTGAAGCAGTGTCTGCAGCTCTGTGTGTGGGTGAGTTAGCCCAAACCAGAAGCCACATTTACCTCGTAAGTCCACCCTTACCTCTACCAAAATTACTTTGCCTTACAGTCACCTAAAGGAAAGGCTTATGTTCTTAGATGAGAACATACTACATGGATGAAATACAGATATTTTTAAAGCCAGGGGAGAATCTTATAAAGCCAAGGTCATTTGTGACTGTCCTCCGTTTGCCACACTGCAAAAGATATTTCCTAAGTGAAGTTACTTTTTCAGGGTTAGACCTTTGTGCTCTGTGAGCTTACCTGGGTTGAAGAGTGTTATTGCTCATAAATGACTTGCAAGTGGGAAGGGGGTAACCTTTTCTGTTAGTCATGGAAGGGAAGTCTCCATGAGCAGAAGATCATCATCTTCTGTGACCTAGGAAAACACAGAGAGCGCCAAAGGAACTTTGCAATCTCAGAGAGCAGAGGCATGGAGACAGAGATTAGTTAGGCTGTTAATCCTGAGTGAGAAGAGAGCATAGGGGTGGGGGAAGGGACTGTTTAATAAAGTGTTAACCTATGCGGTTCTCCTAGGGTTGACTTTTCCAGGCCTTCCCCAGATGGACTGGAAGTTGCCTGGCAGGAGTCTGGGGCTGCTCTTGCACATGGATTCTTGAAGGGATTATGAGACATTCCAGTGCAGGTACTAGGTGTTCAGCCCCTGAGTCCCAGTAGGGCTGGAAATGAAAGGCAGAGAATTGGTCAGATTAGCCACAGCGCATGGCTTCAGGGCTCCAACTTGCCCTTTCACTTTTAGCTTAGTAGCTTCTCCTCTGGGTATTAGAGCTTTCCCTCCTGAAGTGACCCACAGACACAAACAGAGATAGTGAATAGGTTTTATTTTAGTCAGTCGAACAATCCCTCCTGAGTGTTGACAGGTCCTCAGGAGAGTGCACCGCCGAGCAGGAGCTCAGAGTTTTTAAGGGCTTTGGCAAGACAAAGTAAGTCATCATTTACTTAACCAATCATAGTTCACAGCATTCTATAGTGGTCAATCATATTTCAACACACAAACGTAAGATTTGGCAGAGACCTATCAATTTTAGAGTTCTTTGTCTCGGGAGGAATTTGAAGTGACCAATCATAGGTCCAAAGGGGAGGTGAAGCAGGTGCACAGAAGCGAGAACTTTGCAGTTAAAGGGTGGGATATTGCAACAGTATTTTGAAAAACAAGTTAACCTTTAAGTTATTAATTATGGGTTACAATTTAGGACTTCCGGAGCCTGATTGCCCAACCCTTAATTGTCCACCAGAAAGAGTTTTGGAGAGTGAAACAATCTTTGGTATTTTTCCATTAGAGTCTGCTTGACCCGAGGAGGGTCTTACATGGGAAGTCCTTCTTGATCCTCCAGTACAATGAGGCTTAAGTCCTGAACATTCGCCATCTCCATGGAGGTACCATTTCGAGTGTGCTTCTCAAATGTGCCTTTCCCTAAGCCCACTATCCATCACTACATTGGGCATGGAAAAGGCTGGTCAGCCTTTTCATAACTGTGGTTTACTTAATGGCACTATTCACTTTAGAAACCTGGGGGTCACTGGTGATTCCCAGTTCTCTTTCCTTCCAAAGAATCACGTCTGAAACATTAGACTTCAGGGTTTTCCCTCAAGTCTAGGCTCTCTTTTCCACATTATCATAATTTTACTTAGCCTTCAACATTTTTCTCCCCAAATGTAAAATTCTTTTTCTAGTTCCCAGTCCAGTCTCTAATTTGCTCTCACAGGGGTTTTTTTTTTTGTTTTGTTTTGTTTTTTGTTATTTGTTTTTTTGGAAATGATGGGCCTGTGACCCACCTCTTAAGCTGTTCGAATGACTTCCCACCCCTACATAACTATTGCAAATTTGTGGCCCCTTGGATCAAATCTGGACCACAGACAGGTTTTGTTTTGCCTCAACAATGATTTTTTTGAAAATAAAATTAATTTCTCTCCAATGCTTAAAAATCTTAACATGTCACACACCTAAATACATAAACATATTTAATTTTTCTTAAAAAATTAAAGCTCTACGGGGTGTCTGGGTGGCTCAGTTGGTTAAGAGTTCGACTTTGGCTCAGGTCATGATCTTGCAGTCTGTGATTTCGAGCCCCACATAGGGCTCTGTGCTGACAGCTCAGAGCCTGGAGCCTGCTTCAAGTTCTGTTTCTCCCTCTCTCTGCTGCTCTCTCACTCACTCTCTGTCTCTGTCTCTCTCTCAAAAATAAATAAACATTTAAAAATTTTTAATTAAATAAAAGAAAAAAGAAATTAAAGATCTGTCAACGCTTCATTCAAACAAAGCCACAGTTGGCCACACCTACCTTCTTTAAATGGGATCTAATTCTCAAGTTCAACACAATACCCACCATGCCTTATTGTCTATCCACACTGAGACCAAGTGTTAGCTGCTATTTGTCCTTACTTTTGTGGTGTTCTTTCCTTAGACTTAAGAGAAGGTGAAATATTCATATAACCATGTTCATGTTAAAGTTGTGGGGTGCCTGGGTGGCTCAATCAATTAAGTGTCTGACTTTGGCTCAGATCATGATTTCACAGTGAGTGGGTTCCAGTCCCTCATTGGGCTCTGTGCTGACAGCTAGCTCAGAGCCTGGAGCCTGCTTCAGATTCTGTGTCTCCCTCTCTCTCTCTGACCTTCCCCTGCTCATGCTGTCTTTCTATCTCTCAAAAATGAATAAAAACTTAAAAAAATTTTTTGTTTTAGTTTGGGAATGCAAAAGACAGACTTGAAATGTCAATGAATTAAGGAAAAAAAAAAGGAGAAGAGGTAACTTTCTGTCAGAAGTGAATGCATACATATAGTGTGTGTCTGAGTCAACATAATACCATTTTCTGTTTTTATTTAAAAAAAATTTACATTCATTTATTTTTGGGAGACAGAACCAGAGCACAAATGGGGGAGGGGCAGAGAGTGTGGAAGAAAAACAGAATTTGAAGCAGGCTTCAGGCTTTGAGCTGTCAGCACAAAGCCCAATGCAGGGCTTGAACTCACAAACTGTGAAATCATGACCTGAGCCAAAGTCAGATGCTTAACCATCTGAGCAACCCAGGGATCCCCATAATACCATTTTCTAATAACCTGTTTCCTTCATTCATTTGTCACCTAATCCTAGTCCTCCTCAGTAATGTGTGTCTTTGACTCCGTCTTAAAAGACGGAACCATAATCTCTTAACATGACACACAGAGCCCCTCACCTTACCATCTCTTGTTTTGTCTTGTTCCATCTCTACTCCATGACTGATACTCTTAATTCATTCTTCTCAGACAATTACTATGCATGGATGTAATAAGAGCAACCACTACTGAATCTTTTCTATCTCTTAAAAAGAGACAGGTGTAAAGATGGGTCTATTTCCCAAGGCTATTTGTTCTCCCAATCACTAAAGTCTTTCACAAGCAAGACAACAAATCTAGAAAATATAAATCAAGGCTTTAAAATACACTTATAATGTCATACTTAGAATTTTGTGCCTGGTACTGTTCTAAGCTCTTTATACAATCAATACTCCTAAAAGATAGGAAAGATAGGTTTTGTCATCCCATATTATAGCTGAGGACATAGAATCTTAGAGAAATTTAGGAATTCCAGAGATAACATGGTTATTGAAAGGCTCAGAAGCTAAAGTCTGGGATTGTGATGCCTCCTGTTTTGGTTTTCTTCTTCAATATTACTTTGGCTATTCGGAGTTTTTTGTGGTTCCATACGAATTTTAAGATAGTTTGTTCTAGCTTTGAGAAGAATGCTGGTGCAACTTTGATGGGGATTGCATTGAATGTGTAAATTGCTTTGGGTAATAATGACACTTTAACAATGTTTATTCTCGGGGCGCCTGGGTGCTCAGTCGGTTGAGCATCCAACTTCGGCTCAGGTCACGATCTCACAGTTCGTAAGTTTGAGCCCCGCATCAGGCTCTGTGCTGACAGCTCAGAGCCTGTAGCCTGCTTCCAATTCTGTGTGTCCCTCTCTCTCTCTGCCCCTCCCCTGCTCATGATCTGTCTCTCTCTGTCTTTCAAAAATCAATAAATGTTAAAAAAATTTTTTTTAAACAATGTTTATTCTTCCAATCCATGAGCACGGAATGTTTTTCCATTTCTTTGTGTCTTCTTCAATTTCCTTCATAAGTCTTCTATAGTTTTCAGCATGCAGATCTTTTACATCTTTGGTTAGGTTTATTCCTAGGTATTTTATGGGTTTTCATGCAATTGTGAATGGGATCTGTTTCTTGCTTTGTCTTTCTGTTGCTTCATTTTTGGTGTATAAGAATGCAACTGATTTCTGTACATTGATTTTGTACCCTGCAACTTTACTGAATTCATTGATCAGTTCTAGAAGGCTTCTGGTGGAGTCGATCAGGTTTTCCATGTAGAGTATCATGTGGTCTGCGAAAAGGGAAAGTTTGACTTCTTCTTTGCCAATTCCGATGCCTTTTATTTCCTTTTTGTTGTCTGATTGCTGATGCTAGGACTTCCAACACTATGTTAAACAAGAGTGGTGAGAGTGGACATCCCTGTCGTGTCCCTGATTTCAGGGGGAAAGCTCTCAGTATTTCCCCATTGAGGATAACATTGGCTGTGGGTTTTTCATAAACTGCTTTTATAATGTTTAAGTAAGTTTCTCCTATCCCAACTTTCTTGAGGGTTTTTATTAAAGAGAGACGTTGTATTTTGTCAAATGCTTTTTCAGCATCTATCAACAGGATCACATGATTTTTTTCTTTTGTTTTGTTGATGTGTGTATCACATTAATGGATTTGCGAATATTGAACCAGCCTTGTAACCCAGGAATAAATTCCACTTGATCATAATGGATAATACTTTTTATATGCTGTTGAATTCGATTTGCTAGTATCTTGTTGAGTATTTTTGCATCTGTATTCATTAAGGACATTGGCCTGTAGTTCTCTTTTTTTGTTTGGTCTCTGCCTCGCTTAGGAATCAGAGTGATATGTGCTTCGTAGAATGAGTCCGGTAGTCTTCCTTCCATTTCTATTTTTTGGAATAGCTTGAGAAGGATCAGCATTAACTCTGCTTTAAACATCTGGTAGAATTCCCCTGGGAATCCATCTGGCCCTGGGATTTTATTCATTGGGAGATTTTTGATAACTGATTCTATTTCTTCACTGATTATGGGTCTATCTCTTCCCGTTTGAATTTTGGTAGTGCATGTGTGTTTAGAAATTTGTGCATTTCTTCTAGATTGTCCAGTTTGTTGGCATATAATTTTTTATAGTAATCTCTGATGAATGTTTGTATTTCTGAGGGATCTGTTGTAATAGATCCATTTTCCGTCATGATTTTGTCTATTTGCA
>PJEM01017618.1:0-21431 GCA_004023845.1 Helogale parvula
TCCTCATTCTTTCCATTTCAGTTCTGTATCCAGAATGTAAACGGAATGTGCCTCCTTTCCTCTGTGCCTGGTGCCAGCCGCACCAGCTCATGCTGTCCTCACCTCACAGGTAGATGGCGAAAACCTCCAACCTGGTCTCCTCGAGTCTCAGTACAGAGCCCCCCATGCCCCAGGCCCTCACCTAGCAAACATGTGCAGAGAATCGATGCCACATTCCATCTCTTGCTGGCTCACATCCCTGGTGTCACGTTCTGTGGCCACACCGACTGCCTTTCTTTCCCAGGATTTGCTGACCCCTTTTCCGTCTTAGGACTTTTTACATGTTCTGTCCTGTAGAGAGTATTTTCCTACTGCATTTCCTACACTTGTTACTTCCTTACACAGGATTTTTCCCTTAACCCCAAATCCATTGTTATGTTTAGTATTATGCTTCCTCTCACCCCCATGTTCTCTCTTTCTCCCTTTTAGAGTAGACCGTAAGCTTCAGGGGGACAGAAAATGTATGCTTTTTTTTTTTTTTTAATCCACTTACTGCTAGTACTTAATGTGATATCACACTAGGTGCTTCCTATTTACCTGGAAGGAATGATTTTTGTTTATTATAGTTAACTTTTTGCAGACCTGCCCGGTCTAATAGTGGCTCCTTTTTCGGAGATTACTTGGGAGAAGCAGCGAGGTGGCAGTCTTCAAAAAAGCCTTCAAGGTAGGGGGAGGGGGGAAAAGAGGTGGTGGTGATGGTGGAGGGCACTTAGGGGAAGAGCACTGGGTGTTGTATGGACAACAATTTGACAATAAAATATTATGGGGAAAAAAAAAAGCCTTCAAGATAGCATCATCAGATAATGAAGTGTCCTGGATATAGTTTCTATAGTTACGTAGTAAAACTGCCTGGCGTATATGGGATTGCATTGCTTTTCCCTCTCTTTTCCTTAAATATTTTATTGAGTTTCTACTCTTTGGATATATATGCTAGACCATGACCATCAAAGCAGTATCAACATGCTTTCAAAGAGGCCTCATAAGAATACAAATATAATATTTTCTCTGGTGGCTGCCTAGCTGAGCAGAGGGAAAAGTAAAATTATTTTACGTTAAATTTTGCCTCTTGAAATGTAAACACAATGCTATCAAATAACTGGAAATAGAGTAGTTTTAACAAGCTTTATCACCACCCTCTCCCCCGGAAGTTTTCCTTTGACACAAATAAATTGTGGAGGCTAGTCGCTATAGTAGTAGTCATAGAATGAAGATTCAGAAATATGGATAAGAAATAAGAAAGTATACCACAGTATGTATTAAAAATTCTATTTAACTTCTTTCTTAATTCAGAATTCTTTAATAGACAAGCAAACGAATTTGTTACACTATACCTAATCATAAAAGTCTTTAAAAAATGTTTTCCGTGCGTTCTACCTATGAATAGTGGTAATATATATTGAAGACCAACAGTGGCATTAAAACCCCATTCAAGACAAAGGCTGCACTAGCCTGCCATGGCCATCTGCCCCGAACCCAGTTGTACAGTTTACTGTCCAGAGGGAAGAAATTTAGATGGAATCAGTAACTAAAACATAAAAGATACTTATTCTGGGAGAAGGATGTTATGAGAATTTGGGCATGTGAAAACAGAAAGAAATAATAGAATTGTAGGGAAAAACAATATGAGATTCAGACTTGATTGAAAAAAATGGTCATCTTTTCTCCCCCCACCAAATGCTGTCAGGTGTAGAGAGCATTGGTAAAGGGGGGTCTCGGATCATAGCCGGGTGTCTGTGGTGTGTAGGTGTGACCAGAGTTCCTGAAGGTGAGCACGCTAGAGAGCAAATTACAGCTTCTTGTGTGGCTGGAGGACATGGTGCGAGTGCAGAACTCCCCCCGTTGGAGGCTGCTCCCCCGGGGCCGCCATTTGCAGGGATTCCCTGTGCGTATTCAGACACGCAGCCTTGCATAGCTGCTGATTATAGAAATATTCTTGGTCACTAAATGTCCAACAGACTTAAACTTACAGGCTTTCCCATATATGGAAGAAAAGTGATTCCACCCACTCTCCATGCCCTGGCACGTCATGATGCCAGCCCTTACATTTATTTGACTTTGAGAATTTAAATAGGTGGTGATGTAAATCAGAGTTCACGTTTCACCTACTGGCACTAAGTAACCTAGTCGTGCACGTGCTTTTCAGTGTGACTGCCGAGTGGGAGTGGCATTTATTCTCATCTCATCCCTCTAAGTTAGATTGACAAGAAAAGCATTTATTTCTATTGCACAAAAGACGAGGAAGCAGAGGAGACTGTAGAGAGGTTACATGATTTGGCAGAGACCACACAACAAAGCAGAAGTAGAACCCAAGTCTCTTGGAGAGTCTCTGATCAGAGTTTCGTCTTGACTGGGTATCACAGCGTGAGAAAGGGAGATAAACCCAGCTCACCACGCATGTGCAGGATGAATTGCTCTCAGTCTATAGCTTTTTCTATTTTTTAAATATCTTCATCCACTCCTCTGACACTTTCAATCTCCACTCTACAGATGTGAGCTGGAATGGGAACTGAAGAGGCCCTAATTTTCTCAGGCATTTTTCCACATGCATTCTTACATCGATCTAAACTAGAATCAGCTGTGTTCCAGCAGGCCACTACTTTTGTACAATATTTCTACGAAGTTGCTGTCTATAAGAGGCAGTTCATTAAAAATTAATTTTTAAATGAACTTGAGATCTATGACATAGATTTTCTAGAGGCTGCGTATTGGAGCACGCATACAAAATATTTTCCTTGCCCAGTAGTGCTAATAGTAGCTAATATTTATTGAGCTCTTGCTCTATAACGGACACTGTTGCAATTATTAACTATTGTTATCTTAACCCTCAAGGAAGCTCTATGAGATAGTTAATATGATTATCTCCATTTGATACACAAGAGAAATGATGCATGGAATGATTTAATCCTTGCTCAAAGATGGTAAAACCAGTACTGAAACCCAAATATTCTGACTCTAAAAATCCCCCCACCACTTTTCTTAATTTTTGAGAGAGAGAGAGATTCAGAATGCAGGGATGGGGAGAGGCAAAGGGGGAGGGAGACACAGAATCTGAAGCAGGCTCCACGCTCTAAACTGTCAGCACAGAGCCTGACGTGGGGCTCCAGCTCACAAATCGCAAGATCATGACCTAAGCTGAAGTTAGACAGTCAGTTAAACAACTGACTGAACCCCCAGGAGCCCTTAAAAGTCCTTTTACTGCCTCCCATCATGCCTTTAAACAACAGTATGATTCTATTAAGTAACTTTGCCTTTGAAATTATTTTGACCCAGCTTAGGACCCACTACAAATCTGATATTCTGTGATGATTATGTATTTTCAGCTAATTGTGTTTAAGTTCTTCAACTTCTATTCCCTTTATACTCAACAGTTTAATTTGGAGATAGTTTATAAAACTGGCTAAAATTTTAAATTGAAGCACAGACCATAGTCACAGAAAGTCAAAACTATATTTCTTGGTTCTCTAAATTCCATGTATGTACCATTTAGTCTGATTGCTACTCTCTTAACATGTAGTGTCTCCTGGTTTTAAGGCTACTGATCCTTACAAAAACCCTTAACATCTCAGATGTCTGAGTTTGGTGTTGATTTTGATATGGATTTGATTTTTTTTTTCCTTCTTCTCAAAGTAGTAATAGATACAAGCTGTTCTCAAAAGGGTTTTAAGCAGATTTCACAAAGCAAGCATGGATAGACAGATTTTCAAGGTAACCCAGAGGATACATTCTACATTTTACTTGCCACTGGGAAAATTAAGAGCAGTTATCAACTGGATATAATTTCTGATAGCGACTAAAAGTCTTATAGCTTCTTTGTCATTCCTGTTTAATGCTAACAACTGTGCCGCCCTTCTAACATAAAACAAAACAAACAAGCAGAAGCTTTCCTGGGGATTTAGAAGTATAGTTTCTGTCTGTATAGATACAGATTCGATATAGATATAGATAGATACAGGTGTGTCAGTACAGAGAACATATGGAGAGAGTTTTCAAGTATTAACTTTGTTCTCGTACCTCTTACTGCCACTAGTAATTTCTTATGTGCATTCATGTTCAAGTAGCACATAACATAAGCCAGGAGGAAACTCATGTCCCTGTTACTCTTGACAGTAGAAGTTTTAACAGTTTAATATATAGTCTCTACGTCCTGGCACTCAGGGCTGTGACAGCATCGGGCATCTGGCAGAGAGGACATTTTGTGTCTTGTTAAGGTACGTCCACCCTTTAGGATTCATGTCCTATCCTTCAGTCTACACTTCCAAAATCACATTTAAAGATAGTCACGGAACTACATTTAGTGATATTTTGTATCTTTCCTGTGAAATGTTAGGCAGTAAAAGAAATGTTAACAAATCAGTCTAGAACCAGGGAATAAAGAAAACCACGTCTGGGGAACACTTGTCATAGTTCAGCGGGTTGTACGGTAGTCTCCGATTTCTCTTAATGTCCTTAAGTGGGCAGGTTGGAGAGCCTCCTCGTGGACTAAATACTGGTCAGTAAAACACAATCATCTATGGCTTTTTTCCTCCTTGCTGTCTTGTCTTATCTAGCGATATATTACTGTAGCAAGCAAGGTACTGAAGCAATGCATTATGATGATCTACTCTAAAGGAAAGAAAAAAGCTTTGATTCTCATCAGTTTTTTTATATTCTTTCTGAAGAATCAGTATCTGTGGATTTCCTTTGCACGGGTACTAAATTGCAAGAGGTGTCCAGGCTGCAGAATTTTGCATGACACTTGGTGTGGCCGTTGCAAGAGTCTGTGGCATTTCCTGTTACCGTGGTTTAGAGACGTTTTATTTCATTCTCGCTGTCTGGGTTTCTAGTCCTTCCCTTCCTCTTGTGAATATAACAATGATAGTAGCACCCTGTTTCTACACTGAAACGTGTGTACGTGAATGACTTACGGTCCCACTGCAGGATGATCCACAGGAGCTAGAGTTGTGATAGAAACTGAGAGCCACTGATTACAGACTTGGAAACGCAACCCGTTATGCCCGGGATCCTTGGGTGTTTGTTCTTATTCTCCTTTTGCTCTGTTTGCCTACATTCTTGTTGTTAAGTCATTTCTGGGCTGAGCCTACTGTTTGGCAGATAGTGTGTCTAGATTGCTTGTTTTTTTAAACTACATTGGAGACAAATATAGTAACAGTATGTCATCTGTTGCTTCCCCAGTGCTCCGTACTCCAAATGCCTTTTAGAAGTTTAGTCAACCAGAACTATAAATGCAGAGTTTTTTTTTGCCCTGGAAAAGGCACAGCAGTTGTGCTGATATTCTTTGTTTTTTAAGGTTTTATTTGTTTATTCAGTTAAATAATCTCTACACCCACCGTGGGGCTAGAACTCACAACCCTGAGATCAAGAGTTGCATGCTCTTCCAACTGAGCCAGCCAGGCACCCTTGTCCCCGTATTCCTGAGGGGAATTTCTCAGTTATGAGCAGCCATGTCTTTAAGACTCACTTTTCTCTTCCATTGTCTGTCTTTGTGCCACACAGTACCCACTGACAAAGAAGATACATTAAGAACACCCACCTTGTGTATACCACCACCCCCCTGCCCCCGGGTGTTGTTGAAGATGGAAAAGCCGACTTTGTTCAGGGAGACTGCTGCAGTGGGCTTTTGCAATAGGGGAGAGAGATTAGGCTCTCAACTCTGAGTCTGACAAAGGAAAGCGGGCTTCTAGCCGAGCAGCAGATCTGGGGGGAGGTCGGGTGTCGGTGACTGGAAAGTGACTAAGAAGGTAGGGGAATTCTTTACTAAACTGACATAAGAGGACTCGTACTGAAGGCAGGCCATGGCGATCAGGTGTTACCTGGCCGACATCGGAGAAGGAATATTTGATCAGATGTCAAGGGTGGGGGGCCTCTGGCCAAGCCAGCTTGGCGGGATTCGTGCTGAAGCGGGGCTTCTAGAGGACACGTCCAGGGAGGGGACCTGCTCATACTCAGGAGCCTGCCTGAGTCCGGTCAGGGAGAGGCTCTTTGTAGATCGTCCACCGCCACCGAGTGTGGGCTCTCTCTTGACAGTCAGATAACCGCATCTGGCTCTTTGTCCCTAGATTGTCTGAAAGCAGTGGTTGGATTCATGGTTTTTAGTAAGATCCCCCGGACTGTATATTCTCTTTGGTTAAAAGCTACAGACATATCTAAAAGCCCTACTTTGAAATTGGAAAGTTTGTCAGGAGTCACGTTGTTTTTGACGTGAGTGAATATGGTGAAATCCTCATAATGATATAAGAGCAGAAACATTTCAAATTTGAGCCTCCAAGAGGTTAGTCTGACAGATTTGGTCCATAAATAGGATAGGTGGGTGGATGGGTGATCTCAGGTAGGCGTCACTGACTAAAGTGACTTTTAAAGTGATTTGAGGATAGGTATTTGGTAGATTAGTAGGTTGTTCCCAGCGTGGGGAGGGCAGGGGGAGGGGGCAGCCTGAAAGAAGATGGAGGAGGAGTGGGCGAGCGAGACAGAGTGTTCACTTATTAGGAAGGAGCGGGGACTGGGATGGGTGTGGGAGGAGAGGAGACCGAACATTCCAGTGGAAGTGCGATGGAGCCATCTGGAGACCAGAAAGCAGGTGTGCTTGAGCATCGAGTCAGCCCCAGTGAGGAGAGAGAAGAGCCGAGTTCGGAACTCCCGCCCCCAGAGGAACGAATGACGCCAGATCGTGTTTCATTACTTCATAAGAAAGACAGTGAGTGGGCGGAGCAAAGACTGAAGTGATTATCAAGTGGGTGACCATATAATTTATCATTCAAATTAGGACCCTTTAAGAGAATAAAAGGGGCCTCTAATCCTCCCACTGGGACCAAGTGCGTCCACTGGGGCTCTCCTGGGCAAATTGGGACTAATACCTCATTCACAGATCACAAAAATATGAGAACTTAAAAATCTGAGTTTTGAAAGTGGTACATCATAATATTCCTTTAAAAAAGAAAGAAAAAGGAAGGAAGGAGGGAGGGAGGGAGGAACTGTAACTGGTTAAGAAACAGATTCTGGCCAGGATCTGCAGTAGCCATCGCCGAGGCCCATTTGGGGGTGTTGGTGTTCTCGCAGTGTGCAGCCTCATGCTTAGGTGTCGGGGCAGGCTGCCCAGGCTCATGCCGCTTGTGCCGCCAAGCAGCTAGCAGTCCTCACCAAGTAACGTGGCGATAGGGGAACCCGCCCCACTGGGTTGAGGTTAGGTTTCGGTGAGATAATTATGCAAAACACTTAGCCAACGCTAACGTCACATACCAAACACCCAAACTCCTTTATTATCTTTCCGCACTTTCCCCAACTGCTACTGTTTATATAGTGGTGGTTAGCCCGTTTTCCATTTAAATTAATTTAAAGTAATAAATGCTTTAAGCTTTCTGGTGTTGCTGGTAGTTTCTGCCTTTTATTTGTAGTGATAATTCAGTAATTAAAGAAGAATAAGTTTGGAAAAATATTTTTCATTCCAGCTGTCACATAATACAGCTCACATCTCTCTGTGCCAGTTCTTTTCAGAAGTAAACAGATTTTTCACAGTCATTATTGAATTATGGAATGCAGCGATTCTCATTTTGCACTCAAGTAAATCTTAAAGGTGTTTCAGCAGCGTCGTGTTGGTCAAGTCCAGTTTCCTGTTCTGTAGGAGATTGACGGCTAAAAAGTAATCATTTAGTTCTCGGTGGGATGGGGTGACCTTGGCAAACAAAAATAGTGACGTGTTTTAGAATTTTTAAGCTTTAGATAAGCCTTTAAAGAGATTCATGAGATGTTTGCCAATAATTCGGCATGAACGTGCCTTCTTCCATTCACTTGCATTTCTTACTCCTATTTCCTAGAATGTCTTTCCCCAGATAGCCACACAGCTTACATACTCACTTTCCTTATGTCTTGCTTAAATGTCACCTCCTCAGTGAAGCCCTCCCTGGAGCCCCTGTCCACACTCCATTCTTTCCTCAGCTTTATTGTCATAAATGACAGTCGTTTTAGTTATTTACTTACTTAAGACCTTTAAAACATTTTTTTAAGTGTTTGTTTCTTTTGAGAGAGAGAGGAAGAGAATGTGAGCCAGGGAGGGGCAGAGAGAGAGGGAGAGAGGGACTCCCAGTCAGGCTCCACGCTCCGCCCTGAGCCTGACTCAGTCTCATGACCATGAGATCATGACCTGAACCGAAATCGGGAGTTGAATACTTCACCGACTGAGCCACCCTAACACCCCATGAATGACAGTCATTTTAGAAGCACTGTGATAGTTCTCCACGCCTCCAAGATGTACAGTGCTGGAGTAACTAAACCTCTGTGATGGAATAATGGTGTGAGCTTTTCTTCCCTCAGTAACCTTAGTCCTTCAGGAATCGAGCTTGCTTTCAGTATCGATTAGCGTGTAAACAGGGTTACCGCCAATCTGATCTTGGTTTGGAGTGAGTCGTGCTGGCAGAGTTGGCTAAGAACAAAATAGCGGCACTGTTTCAAGGATAGCCCTCTGGAGAAGGGGCAGAAATAAAATTTTTTCGATGGAAGAGCTTTGTCCTGCCGGTCCTGAAGACCCAAGGGAACACCATGCATTTATTTTCTCATGCTCCCGGAGGCTGGACGTCCAAGATCAAGTACTGACAGGACTGATGTCTAGTGAGGGCTGTCTCCCCCTTGGGTTGCTCATGGCTGCCTTCTTGCCGGGTGCTCACGTAATCTGGTGTTTGTATGTGCACGAGGGAGAAGGCAGGAAGACCACTCGTTAGTGTGTGTCCTCATATGGACAGTAATCCTAATGAATCAGGGCCCCACCCGTATGACCTTGCTTAGCCTTAACTACTTCCTTACTCCAAATACAGCTACTCTAGGGAGTTAGGGCTTCAACATGTGTATTTTGGAGGAACACACACACTCAGTCCATAGCATGCTGCATCCCGTATCATTTCCAGTTAAACATTTTTTGAGAACCTCTTACACGTGTAGGTACTATTCTACCAGGCACGAAGAAAGCCAAAGTGAATCAGTCCGTGCTCAGGCACTTAATATTTTAGTGAAGCAGATAAACGGGCTCACTGCGCACCTGATTGGAAATTGTCATCAGTGTTTTTTCTGAGTTTGAAGGGTGAGTGGAAAGTTTGCCGGGCCGATTGATGTAGGAAAGGGAAGGATGCACCCTCAGGTTGGCCTGAGCAAAGGCATGGCGCGTTCGGGAATGAGCTGGTCAACACGGGCTGTGTGTGAGATCAAGTAGGCATGGTGGGCTCGAACCAGGAATGCAGAACGGCTCTGTGGTCTTCCCACACGGTGCCACAGTGTTACCTGAAAAAGTAGAGAGTACCTGGTATGTTGGTTTCTACAGTGAAGAAAAATAGGTTTTAAAAGCCTAGAATGATTGGCATTTGTAATCTACAACAGGAGAGTAATTGTGCAAATAAAAGATAGTGGTACAAAGCACGTAATTAGTGGGATTATTTTAAGGGAATAAATTCTCCACACAAAATGAAGTAAACGTATACTTAGTGTCATATTTGAGAAATCCGGGTGAAATTTAAAATACTGTGATTATGAGAGTTTGGGACAAATTATGCAGCACAACTTCAAGTGAGGGAAAAGATTAAAAATCGTTGGTTTTCTCCAGCATTCCTGAAGTTTCTATATAAAATTTCTGAAACTATTTTTTTCATAGGAATGCTTAAAAATTGCTTTTCACTTACCCGACTGCCTGAAACAACAAAAACAGACAAAATATAAGAAACAATGATTTTCAAAATACTGGGTGTCAGATAACAAAAGAAATTAATCCCTAATGGCTGGGAAAAGAAGGGAGTGAGCCCCGTGAGTGTGAGCATCGCTGCCTACTGTTCTAAGAGAATTTCCAGACCCCTGCTGAGAATTAACAGCGAATAAGCCAACAGAACAAACCATAAAAATACTCAGTCCAAAAGAAGGCAGAAAAAAAAGCAAACGGGAGAAAAGAATGTATGGAATAAATGGAAAACGAACAGAAAAATGATAGCTATAACCTTAGCCATCCATAGCAGTGGTCAAAAGAAAGTGTGATTGCCTTCAGAGCACAGGCTATTCCCAGGAATAAAGCAATAATAGTGATACAGGAGTCCCTTCCTCACGAGAACTACTAGAATCCTAAATGTATGTACCAAATAAATAACAGAGCTTCAAAATAAAAAGCAAAAAATAAAACTGCAAGGAGAAATAGAAGATTCCACAATCATAGTTATTTAAATACTTCCTTCTCCATAATTGATAGAACAAGTAGAGAGAAAATGAGCATGAACATGGGAGACTGAAACAGTGCTATCAACCAGTTTGACCTGACATTTATAGAACATTCCAGCCAGTAACAGCCAAATACACTTTCATCTCGTTTGTACATGGGAACATTTATCAAGGAAGATCACATTCTGTGCCATCAAGCAAGTGTTGATAAATGCAAAAAGGATTCCAGTCATGGGAAGCAGGTCCTCTGATCACAGAGGAATTACAACAGGAATAATAACAAAAAGCTCTCTGGAAAACCCTCCAAAGAAATCAAATAACATTCTTCTGAATAACCCATAGATCAAAGAAAAAAACGAATGGAATTTTTTAACTCTTTTAAAAGTTTATTTATGTATTTTGAGAGAGAGCACGCGGGCAGGGGAGGGGCAGATAGAGAGGAGAGGGAAAGAATCCCAAGCAGGTTCCACATGCGGGGCTCAAACTCAAGAACCACAAGATCATGACCTGAGCTGAAATCAGTTGGCTTAAACAACTGAGCCACTCAGGTGCCCCAAGAAATGAATGAAATTCTTTAAAAAAAATTTTTTAGAGAGACAGAGACAGTGCGAGCAGGGGAGGGTCAGAGAGAGGGAGACACAGAATCTGAAGCAGGCTCCAGGCTCTGAGCTAGCTGTCAGAACAGAGCCCGACACGGGGCTCGAACCCATGAACTGTGAGGTCATGATCTGAGCCGAAGTCAGACACTTAACCGACTGAGCCACCCAGGTGCCCCTGTGAATGAATTTTTTAAAGTTATTTCGGCTCAGGGGCACCTAGGTGTCTGAGTTGTTGGTTAAGCGTCCGCCTCTTGATTTCGGCTCGGGTCATGATCTTGGGGCTTCTTCGATCGAGCCTCTGTGCCCACAGCACAGAGCTTTAATGTTTACTTATTTATTTTGGCTAAAGAAAATACAGCAGATCAAAATCCTACTAACGCAGTATTTAGAGGGAAATTTATAGCCTGAAATGCCTGTAACAGTGTTGGAAAAGAAGAAAGGTGTCCAATCAGTGACCTCAGCCTCCACCTGAAGAAACTAAAAAAGAAGAGCAAATTAAACCAAAATGAGAAGACCAAAGACAAAGAGTAGAACTCAGTGATACAGAAAAAAACGCTGTAGAGCAAATCAATAAACCGGAAGTTCATTTCTTGAGAAGATCAATAAAATAAATGTATGTTGAGTAAATTTGGATGTAGAGATTCAGAGAACAGGGAACAACATTCTCTTTACTAGGTGAGGAATCGGGGATTAAAATAAAATACATTTATATAGGGGCACCTAGGTGACCCTCAGCACAGAGCCCGACACGGGGCTCAAACTCATGAACTGTGAGATCAGGACGTGAACCGCAGCTTGATGCTTATTAACTCACTGAACCATGCAGGTGCCCCAGATAACCATCTCTTAAAAATACATTTATATAGAAAAAGATTTTAAATTGGAATATAACTGTAGTTCCGAGTTATTTCAAAACCATGCCGTGCTAGGGAGACCTGCTTTTTGCTTTGAATTTCTCTTACAAAATCATCTTCACCTCCACCCTTGACTTTTCCTGTCTGAGCATATCTCTTTGTTTTAGAACATCGCCGTAACCCTAGGACACCCTTGCGTCCAGACGCTTTGCTCTTCTTGATGACATGTGGCACTTCCAGTCATTCTCCAAGACAGAAACTACATATTGGCAGCTGGTGGCCCAGACTCAGCCCAGAGAGCTGCTGTGGTTGCTTTGCACGGTGTTTTTAAAAAGCTAGAATTCGCTGCCACCATCCAGCAATTAAGTGTGGACACAGCTGGTACCCCAGAGCCCACATTCCTCCGTGCTGAGAATCAAGGGACACTGACTGGGGGCCCTATCCTTAGTCCCCGCCCCCCCCCGCCCCCCCCGGGACAGGTTTTGCTTTTCTGTCAGTCTACCACCAGCAAGTCTTCGTAGCTGTCACTGTGCTCATCACTACAAGTAGAGAAGCTTGAGTCTCTGGAAAGTGCAGTGCCCACAGCTAGTAAGTGGAGGGAGGACTGGTATTTAAACAGAAGTGTGTCTGAATTAGTTTGAATTCCATTCTTTGGAACATCAAAGACAAGGCTATTTTCATCTGTCATTTCAGTTGAAAAATCAGTATCCATAAATATTATATACTACCTATAGAGCCTCGAGTAACGGGTTTATCACGTTATTTAAATTACGCAAGGCTAAAATTGACATTCGTCACTTCCCTGAATTCCTGAAGTCTGGATTTAACCTAGGCTACTATCTCATTTCTTGTTCTTGTTGTTGCTTTATTTTTTGAAAGAGGGATTTTGAAAAAAATATATTTTTTTTTAAAGTAATCTCTGTGCCCACCATGGGACTTGAACTCATGACCCCAAGATCAAGAGTCACATGCTTCACTCACTGAACCAGCCAGACGCCCCTACTTCCTCGTTTCTAAAACGTTGACATTTTTTGTCTTCTCTTGTCCAAATAGGTTGCTGATAAATTATTGAGAAATATGTTCATTATATCACCGTTTGCCTATTTTAATACTTTAACAGGATTCCCTCCTGTGAAAATAACCAGCCACTGCCAGAGAACAAGGGTAGGTGGGCACCGATGGCTTTAGTTTTCTGTTTTCAAGAGGAACACAGAATTTAAACTTCGCTTTGAATAAAAATTGTCCGTGATTCAGATAACAATTTATATCTTTCATCAAGAAACAAATGTCTCTTCACCACAAAGGCAGACTTGTATATTTTAGCTTAATAAATATTTACTTTTTGTCTGAACAGATTAAATTCTTTAATCCCAGACTGTTTGTGTCTGTGTAAATAGTATTGTTATCAGAGCAGGGCTTGTGTTTTCAGTTTTCCACACACTGACTACTTGACGAATAATTAAATACATCAATTATACAAAAGTCCATTGGAAATAAATACTAACATATGCTGTGAGTTAATGAACATTTATGGTATGGGCCATGTTCTCTGCTAAAAATAAACTATTAACCCTCCCCACGTTAGCTTAAATCTTAAAAGAAATTACACAGTCTCATGCTTTTAATAAAGTATCTTTTGCCCAAAGCTTTCTTTTTTGCAGGCAGTTGGGGTGCTGGTGCTGGTGGTAAGGGAGCATCTTCAACTGTTGGGGGTGGTAAGGGAGTGTCTTCAACTGTTACTGTCTCTGTTGATTGAAGAATGAACAAAATATCAAGAGTTAGATACAGAGACTGTGACACAGGCTTTGGGCAGGCTCCTCTCTCTCAGCTTCCTCTCTGTAAAACAGGGACAGGAATGCCTTCCTTGTGGATTGCCCCCGGCGCACATTCCTGTAAAGGCCCAACCCTGCGCTTGGCATATCACAGGCGCTCACAGACGGTGGTATCCCTCCCCATCATCAACCAAATGACCTTATGGTTTTTCCTAACATGAAGGCATATTGTATGGTGACGATGTCTTCTAAGGCAAATATTGTGACATGTGACTTATTGTAAGTAAACAGTAGAAGCACATTGGAGAAATCTAAGTTTTCAGTGTGTTAGGAAACTTTATAATAGGTCACTGTCCAAGAAAACTAGAATCGTGGGAGGTCTTTGAGCCTACTCTGTCTTCACTGAACACTGTCAGATGCCTTAATCTGGTAATTACAGTCTAGTGAAAAATCTGTGTGTGGCTCAGAGCCACCTTGTTTAGGTAACTTGAAGGAAAGTATAGTTCAGAAAGTCTTGCACGTGGAGACTTTGAGCTCATCGTGGAAGAGGAGGAGCCCTGGATCGGAAGTCAAAAGACCAGGATTGTTGTCTCTCAGCACCCTGTGTGACCTTGGTCAGGTGTTTTTCCCTGTGCTCAAAAGCGGGAGCTGGCTCGCATCTCCGAGAGCCCACGTATATGTCATGCCGGTGCTATTCGGTGTTGTATAAAAAGAAAAACCTCCCAAGATTAACTACAGCTAGAGAGCCAGCAGAGGGAGCACAGAGCATGAATTTATGTCTGGGTCTTAGGAAAATTGGGGGGTTTCATGTGGTTAAATATTAAGCACAGTTCTTAAAACAGAAAGTTATTTCTTATTAGGTTATGCTCAACTCCATGTGAGCTCACATTTGTCTTGAAATGGTGATATTTTTACGACTACCTCTAGAATTCCACCTCTATAAATTATTGGTAGTTGAAAGAAAGAACTTTGTTCTAAAAGGACATTTAATCGTGATTATTTGTTTGTGAGGGTCACTATGGTTATATCTGTATTGTTAAATATATTTTAATTTAAAAACATTGTAATTTGAAATCAAATATTCTGGTTGGTACCCTAATAACTCTGCTGTCTGAACTTTAACCCAGAACTAAAAGGGACTGTACCTTTAACTCTTACAGGGTTTTAAAGTTCTACTTAAGTAATACCCTATTTATCTAGCATCCCCGGGAATTACAGACTTCTGTATACTCCGGGTAACAAAAGTATGCTTCATGAAAGCCCTACCTTAAGATGGTTTAAAAGTATTGGGAATAAGAGATCTTCCTACTGTAGTCTGTCTGGAGTTTTTAAGCGTAAGACCTCGTGCACAACTGAACCTTCTAGATACTGCAGGGTTGTCACTTAAACACGGACTGCTGGGCTGAACAGCAACAGAATTCTGAATTTGCTCTCACTTTAACGTCGGAACTCTTTTCTGTGTTTCTGGCTACACTGCTCTTAAGGTTGTCCTTTTTCATTGATGTTTTTTTTTCCTACAAGTTTTAGCTGAGGAAGCTAATAGTACTTAGCTTGTTGAGAATCGTGTTAAATCAGATTAATAAGACTTGAGTTAAAGTGCATAGCTTTCCATTGGGCACTGATTCATACATGGAAATCTTCCTCTCTGTATGTGTGGTTTGGGTTTATGTCTTCAGGGAAGGAATGGGGGCTGCTTCTGTATTTGAGAATGAGTCATGGTAGAGGTGGGTTTCCTACGAAGTTACTATAAATACATATTTGGATTCTTGGTTTTTCTAAAAAATAGTTCTCAACTCGAACTCAAAAGTGTATTTTTTCCCACCAGTAATCAATCATATTTTATGAATTTCACCAAGCAGGTTAAAATGGTTTAAAAAGAACATGGGGAAGGGGAGTAAGAAGCTCACTATGTGTACACAGTAGTCTTTGTAGAAAACTTGAAGAGTAATGGACAGCTGCGCCCTTAAAATTATGTTCTTAGAAGAAATGGGATAAATATACAAGCAAAAGATAAAGGAAGATACATGTTAAAAGCATATCGAGCAAGTATAAATTAGTAATTAAGTGTGCAAAGGCTGAAAGGAAGTTGAAATAAAAAGATAGTTTTTATAAATCTAAAGATTTTTGATAGTAATGAGTCTGGCAGAAGTTGAAAAAAGGCATTTACTAGTAAAGACCTATAATTCCAATTAAGACTTCCTGTTCCTATAGGCCTCCCAAAGACTAATTATATTTGCTAAATTAAGATTAAGAACTGAGCAAAAGAAATCTCAAAGTTCTAGTTGGGATCCCCCAATTAAGGATCAACACCTGGAAAATATCTTGGTACTAAACTGTGTTATAATATAAAAGTAGGTATTCTGCAACATTTTCTAAATAACAGTGATTAGTGTCACATTTCCTGTGACTATCTTTGTAAAATCTGACATACAGTACACATACTTTATTTGGTAGGTTTCCCCTGAGGGGAAATTTCTTTATGCTTAGGAAGTGCCTTTTAACTTGTGACAGTAACTTCTAAACTGTCTGACCTGGCCGCTCTTGTGTTCACTGGGGGGAAATCCCACTTTCCAGATGAATTTTCTCATTAAATAGTATTTCTGCCCCAATTGTGGCCATAAATTGTGACATTGCGCTACAGAATTTGTTTTTTCTTCAGCAGATGGGTTTGCCGTCTGCCTGGGGTTTAGTTTTCTGAAGGGACTAAGAAGAGTAACAGAGAAAGACAACGGCCTCAGTTCTCTCCAGGCAGGAAATCTGTTTCTGTTTGTTACATAATAGACTCAAAAATACCATACGACTTCTAATAAGTTTGGTATCTTCCGAATTGTGTACTAATTAGAAAATACTTTGGGTCTTTTATTCCACTTGAGTTTGCATAAGAATATTATTTTTAAGTATAGAATCCATGAAAGCGGTATAAAAGTAAGTTAAAATTAGGGATACAGCTTTTCCTTTGAGATAAATCAAATTACCAAATTTTTTATTTACTTAGGTCGTTCTTATTAGATAGCATTTCTGATCAAGTTTAGTCAGAATTGGAAAAATCTGCTTAAGAAAACAAACCTTTTGCATTATGTCCACTTACTATGCATTTCTCCACGGAATGACTTTAAAGCTAAAAACACGCAAATCTGCACGAACACATTTGTGAAAAATAAAATTGTCCTTTAACTTAAAGATGGGATCTCATATTTCACTCTTACATTTTTTGTAATACATAGTTACCAGATTGTGTACTGACAGATGGTGCGTTTTATCCATTATTTCCAAAATATTCTTACTTGTAATAATTCATGTAACATTCTTTTTAAAGTTGTTAGTTACCTTTCAGTTTTCTTTTAATGGCTTCCTTGTTTTGTTGTAACCTTAACCAGTAGAAATTCACTTCCTGAGTTTTCAGCATTTTTTTAAGAAAGACCCATCATTTAGTTGATTATCTGCCTCTGTTACATGACTTTTTGCATCTACATGTAATTTGGGTATAAATAATCGTACAGTGAAAATCATTCTGGATTTTATAACCATGATTTTAAGTTCTCAATGAGATACCTTGTGTGTTTGTATGGCAGTAAGATTGGGTTCTCCGGTTACAGTTCATGGTGTGCCTTTTGGGGGGAAATGTCCTTAGTAGATTTTTTAAATGCGGATCTTTATATCTTTTGCTTTTTACCTTCAGGAAGACGAGTTACAGAGTTTTTCTTAGAGTGTCGACCTAGGGAGCACTGTAGACTCTAACTCATCAAGCGTGAGGAGGGACACGTTTCTATGCATTGCTGTGTAGACCGCTCGTCTGCTAAACATTTGCATTTTAACAACCATACTCAACAGTCAGCAAGCTGTTTATTGGTGCCGAGGTTTCCTATTTTGTACTCTGCCTTACGTGCCGTAAAATCAATGCCATTTTAGCACTTGCCGTGGAGGGAAATGAACTTTAAGCTATTTATTATATATCTAAAGTAATATTTATGGTTATTAAGTCAATTAAATGTGAATGGGCAGTTTATTCTCCTCTAACCTTACTTCTTTGTGTAAATGTCAGTGTTCTTAGTAAAGATAATTATGTAGTTAGCCATCTTCATTTCAATTTTAGATCCTTAAAAGTAAGATTTTATTTATTTATTTATTTTGGCTAAAAATAAAGACCTCATGTTTCTAGTTTTATAAGCAAGGAATACTGATGTCTTCGCAGTTTCTTTTACTGGAGAAAGAGAGAAGAGGGGAAAAAAAAAGAAGACAAATCATTAGTAGTAAGCATATTTTAGACCCTCTTGTGTGTAGAACACTGTAAAGCCCTACAATCAAGGCCTAAATGAGCTTAGCATCTGGGGAGAAAACCCAACGTTTACCATACGTATAATGCATTATATGTATTATGAAACCTACATATAGGTATATAGCAATTTAACAGCATAAACAGCATGTTAAAACAATATCTAGTTTGGTTGAGAGGAAAAGCCTGGAAAGTTACTAATTCTAGCATCTTCTACAAGTCTAAGGGGACATATTTCATAAGATGGGTAATAATCTTCATAGACACTGAGGAGTTTTTATTTTATCAATAATGTTCAAGATTCTTGGATTTTCCCACATTCATTAGACCCATCCATCCAGCAGCTGTTGCCTCCTCCTCCCCTCTGATTTGGTCTTTGACAGGCTCTTGTTCTTGGCAAACACTGATCTGCTCAATTTTCTCTGAATAGACGGAAGGATTCTTCCTGAGAAGGACACAAGTGGAATGAGAAAGAGAAACATTTTATGTGAACAGACTAATATTTCAAAAGTAATAGTCAGCACCTAGACTCCCCTGCAGCCGGACACACGCACGCACCCGCTCTCTGGGGGCCTGTTCCCCATTTTCCCAGGACAGGTGCACATGACCTCTTCTGCATCAGTGACCAGCACTCACGTTGCTGTGAAATATTATTCACCCATGGTCCGTATGCTATAAGATAATGTTTACTTTCTTTGACAATTTGTCTGAAAATCTCTTTATTTTAACCTTTCGAATAAAAATTTGTCAGTGTTCAGAACTCAACATTTTGAGTTATTTTCACTCTGCATTTAATTGCTTTGTAGCTGTCAAGATGTCTAATGCCATAGTAATTCTTGACAATTTGTATTTGGGTGTCTCTCTCTCTCTCTCTCTCTCTCTCTTTGTTTCTAAGACCTTCCTTTTGTCTCCATTGTTTTGAACTTCCAGTCATACGCTATTATGCGGGGGGGATTTGTTTTTTTTATCTATTTTCTGCATTCTTGATGGGCTCTTTCATTCAGGAAATGCATGTTTTCCAGTTTTGAGAACTTTTTTAAAATAATTCTTTAATGTCCACTTTTTCCTCTTCCCTTTTCTTTGTTCTCTTAAAACATCCTCTGTTTAGGCTGTGTGGGCCATTTCTCTGCCATTTTTCTATTGTTTTACATCTCTTTGTCTTTTCTGTTCCACTTTCTGGGAACGTTCTTCAAATTTGTTTTCCAGCTCTTTCATTGAATTTTTCATTTCTGCCATCATACTTGCACTTTCCAAGATTTCCTTTTTGTTGTCTTTTTTATACCACCTGCTTCTTGTATCACAGCTGACGTGTTTACCTCTATTCCTTAGCTTAATCATCGTAACGTTGTCAGAGTTTTCATTTTCTCCCTACATTATCTCTCTGTCATTTGGGCTCCTTTTTTCTTTTTCGCTTGCCATTTTCATGGCTCTCTGGTGATCCTTGGCAGAGTTCATTTTTAACAGTGAGGCCCTAAAGGACTTTCTGGGTGCTCAGATTAGACTTCATTGACGGGTCTCTTCCAGCTGGGGGGTGCCTGGGGGACTCAGTTGGTTAAAGGTCCCACTTCAGCTCAGGTCATGATCTTATGGTTCGTGGGTTCGAGCCCTGTGTTGGGCTCTGTGCTGACAGCTCATATTGGGACTCTGTGTCTCCCTATCTCTCTGTCTCTCCTTACTCGTGCTCTGTCTCTCTCTCTTTTGCAAAAATGAATAAACATTTAAAAAGGAAAACAAAAGCACCTGTTGCAGTTGAGAACTGCCCCCAGGGTCAGTATGTATGGATAACCTTTCCTTACGCTTCTCCATTGCTCCTGAGGGCAGCCCTCCTCAGGATTTCTGCTGAATGTGCGAACCTAGCTGACAGCATTCGCTGAGCTGATTGGGGCCGAGGGAGGGGTGGGACACAGGGGGGACCCCAGAGTTTTCGGTGTTCAGCTTCTAGGCTCTTACCTAATCACCCTCTTTCAGGACGGCACACCCATCCTTGGTTGTGTCTTACAACTTGAAACCCACTGTCTGCTTCATCCTTTCGAGTAAACCCCCCTCTCCTGCCAACGTGTAGGAAGGCACGTTGGGCTGAGCGAGGGAGGAGAGGGGGACTGAAAGCCTGACTTTGACAATACAGATTTTCAGTCTGCCTTCCTGTCTCTGGCCTCATCTGTGCCCCACTTTCTAATCCCTGGCACTTCTACTTCCCCGAACCGGGTCAGAGTTCCAGAGTAGAAACACGTAGCATCTAGTCTTCCTTCATTCCTGGCTTGGATTCCAGCCTTTGCTGGCCTCTCTTTTTCCTCTCTGTGCTAAATACTGAGTTTTCTCATCCAGCGCCATGGCTTTAAATTCCAACTGTATGTTTTCAGTTCTCAAATATGTACCTTTAACTGGAATCCCTTTCCTGAAGCCAGAATATCTACCTGAAACGTTCACTTGGATAACCAACGCACATCTCCTACATACCGTCTCCAAGAGGGAACCTCTGATGATCTCCGGGGAACCCGTTCCCTAGGTAGTTTTTCCTGTCTCAGTAAGTGATAGCTCACTATTCCGTTTTCTTCGGGTAAAAAAACTTTCATGATCTCCTTGACTCTCCTCCTCTATATCCCAAATCCGGTCTGGCAGCAGCCGCTGTCAGCTCTGCCATCAGTGAGTTTTGTATACACAGGAAAAATATTGGCGGATTACTCTCAGGAAAAACTGAGAAATGTATTTCTAGGTAAGTGGGAGAGAGTACTTGTTTTTCTAGGGTAGTAAAATAATGGAAAAAAGATACTGTCTTGGCTGTAAAGATTTAGGTATTTGGCTAAAGAGTAGGAAACCAGATAAACTTTGAAATCTTATTTATTATTTTTTAATTTTTTTACATTTATTTTTTGAGAGATAGAGTGAGGCAAAGCATGAGCAGGGAAGGGGCAGAGAGAGAGAGGAAGACACAGAATCCAAAGCAGGCTCCAGGCTCTGAGCTGTCCACACAGAGCCCAATGCAGGGCTTGAACCCACAAACCATGAGATCGTGACCTGAGCTGAAGTCGGATGCTCACCCGACTGAGCCACTCTGGCGCCCCAACTTTGAAATTTTAAACTTAACAAAAGTACTTTCTTTTCAGGGGATTTTTCCTTTGTGTTTTATTTAGTAACCAGTATTGGATACCTGCTGTGCACCACCATTGTTCTAGGCACTGGGAATATAGCAGTGACCAAAACAGGTGAAAACCACTGACATCATGGAGTCTACCTTCTAGGGCAAGAGTTAGGAAACTTTCCCTGAAGGACTAGATAGTAAATATCTTTGGCTTTGCCTGCCAGATGGTCTCTGTCATAACTACTCAACTTTGCCATTACACCATGAAAGCAGCCATAGACAATACATGAATGAATGGATGTGGCTGTGTTCCAATAAAACTTTATTTGCAAAAACAGATGGTGGGCCAGATTTGGTCTTCAAGCTGTATTTTGCCTACTTTTGTTCTGGATGGAACAATAAAAACCTAAGAAAAGCATATAGTATTTTAGAAAGTGGTATGTAGCATGAAGAAAGAATAAAAAGCAACAGAAAGAAAATAGGATGTGCCAGGATTGGGTTGCAGTTTTAACTAGAGTGGTTGTGCTAGCCCTCAAAGAACATAGGAAGTTCAAACGAATACTTCAAGACGAAGGAGTAAGCCCTCCCAACTTACTGGGATTGTCTTAAGACACAAAAGAAATGTAGAAGGGGCAC
>PJEM01017619.1:0-21431 GCA_004023845.1 Helogale parvula
TCATGTGCCTGTAGGCCATCTGGATGTCCTCTTTGGAGAAGTGTCTGTTTATGTCTTCTGCCCATTTCTTCACTGGGTTGTTTTTTGGGTGTGGAGTTTAGTGAGTTCCTTGTAGATTTTGGATACTAGGCCTTTATCTGGTATGTCATTTGCAACTATCTTTTCCCATTCTGTCGGTTGCCTCTTAATTTTCTTGATTGTTTCCTTGAGCACCGGGTATTATACATAGGGGATGGATCACTAGACTCTGTTCCTGAAATCATTATTTCACTATATGGTAATGAACTTGGATGTAAATAAATAAAATGTGAGCGCACGCACGCGCGCTCACACACACACACACAGAAGAGAAAAGTAGCCATTGGTTTAGTAGTCCCTGTAGACTGGTAGAGACTGAAGCCTCATTGGAGTGGGGAAAAAAAAAACAGTCAAATGAATCATTGTAGAACACTGATTATTCCTCAGCACAACTAAAGTCCCAAGGTATTAACTTCTTATTCTTATAATATCTTTACCAGAAACTCCAAATTCCTAGCACAAAATACATGATTTTTCCTAAAGATAGTAGGCAGAAAGACAATAAAGAGTCAGATAAATCTGGATCTGTACCCATCCTCTGCCACTTACTAGCTATGTGTCTTCAGGTAAGTTTCTTAACCAGGTTAAGCTTCAGTTGCCTCATCTATAAAATGGAAATATGAATAATTCCTATCTCATAAGGTTGTTGTGAATAAGATAATGCACATAAAATGTTTAGTACAAGGCAGCTGTTATCATTACTGTTTTCCTTATATTTTTCTTTAGATAATCCCTTTTTATAAAATCACAGTACTTTATTGTAATTAAGCAAATATACAAATATTAAGTTAAATGTAAAAATACCTAATGCAGTTTTCCTATTCTTTCAAAATACATGTCCTATCTTTGTAAATATAAAAGGTGATACACCCACCACTTAGAAAATTAGAATGGTTTTATCCTCTACATATTCTTATCAGACTAAGCTATGTTGAGTTTTACTCACTGAAGTCTGCACTGAGGAAAATAATAGGGTTATTACAGGGATGGATTCCCAACATATCATGAATAACCTCAGGCTGTGCCCAGGACTTATATTTCACTCACAAGGTCTTCTTCCTTACTTTTAGGGATTTTAGCCTTTTTATTTTATTCCTACATAAAAATAAAAATTATTGCCATTTTTATATATGACATTTAAATATTTAATGTGCAAGAGAAACGATAGTTAACCAAACCATTAAAAATTATGTATCTAGGGGCATTTGAGTGGCTCAAGTAAGTTAAGCATCTGACTCGGTTCAGGTCATGACCTCACAGTTCGTAAGTTTGGGCCCTGCACTAACAGTTTGGAACCTGCTTGGGATTCCCTCTCTCTCCCCTCCCTGTCTCATGCTCTTTCTCAAAATAAATAAACTTTAAAAAACTATGTATCTATTAAATTATTTTAAATATGTAAATAAACATTTAAATAAATACAAAAATCTCTGTATACCCAGAAATAAATAGTGGCAGCAGAACACTAGTCAAATGCTGAAAAATACTCACCGCAACGTCAAAGTATAATCTCCCTGCATTTTTGTTGAGGCATCTCTGACCAAAAACGTACCATCTGGCATATCCCGTAATTTGTCATTTACCTCCTCCCTGAAAAACAGAATTATAGGGGGGAAAAAATCGTTAATTGTTCTCTTCACATTACTCAATTAGTTGATTAGTTGACTGTTCTCTTCACATATTACTACTAGGCTAGTTAGGAGGGAGTGCGTCTAAGGTCACAGAATTATGGGGGCCTTCAGAGGTCATTTAGTTCCTCCCCCTACATATGTTTTTTCTGTTTTGATTTTTGGTATTATGCAACCTAAGGACAGGCTATTTGCTTTTTAAACTCTTCCAGATTTCAAATGTCTGTAGGGGATAGTATGTCCATTAAGCCTGTAGGGCTTCCTTAGACATGTCTGAACTTGTAGGGTTTCAGGAAAAACCAGCAGCTGTTTGGAAAGAAGGGTTATGTTTAAGCAACAGTGGCAGCTGTGTAGTTCACAACCTTTCAATGTAATCTCCAATCTGAATTTATACTGATGATAAATTCCTCCTGCAGAGTTGGTTTAGGACTTTAAGAAACACTAGAACTCTCAGGATATAGGAGAGCACAGAAGACTCTTTAGTTACAGACCCACATGGTCTTAGAATATAAGTTTAAGGAGAGACTAGGTAGCTCAGTGGGTTAAGCAACAGACTCTTGGTTTCGACTCAGGTCATGATCTAATAGTTCAGTTGGTGGGCTCAAGTCTTATGCTTGAGTCTCTCTCTGCCCTCCCCCTCACATGTTTGTGCTCCCCCTCCTTGCAAAATAAAACTTAAAGAAAAAAAATATAAATTTAAATGATATTTAAATCTAACAGATCATTTTACTGTACAATTATAAAATAAAAATTTTATGATCCATTTTAATATAAAATATATTAAGTCTCCTCTAAAAAAATTAAACATAGAATTACCATATAACTCAGAACTTCCACTTCAGGGCATGCACCCAAAAGAACTAAAAGCCGGGCTTGAATAAACATTTATACACCAATGTTCATGGCAGCATTATTCACAATGGCCAAAAGTTGGTAACAATTTGGTAAACAATCCAAATGTTCAAAGCCAAATGTCCAGATGAATGAGTAAATAAAAATGGGGTGTATCTGCACGTAATGGAATATTATTCAGCCTTTGAAAAAGAAGAAATTACTGACACATGCTATAACATGGATGAACCTTGAAGACATTTTGCTAAGTGAAATAAGCCAGTCACAAAAGGATAAATATGGTAGGTTTCTACCTAGCTACAGTAGTCAAATTCATATAAATAGAAAGTAGGATGGTGGTTTCCAGAGGCTGGGGAGAATCAGAGGAAAAGGCAGTATTTAATGAGTACAAAGTTTCACTTTGGCAAGATGAAATAGTTCCAGAGATGGATGGTGGTGAGGGCTGAATAATATTGTCAATGTACTTTATGCCACTGAACTGGATGGTTAAAATGGTAACAAAAGGGGGAAAAAAAGAAATGAGTGCCACTCTGGGAATTAAAGAGAACAGACAAGAGAAAGAGAAACACAAGCATATTGAAGAATACAGCATCAGCTTGGAACCTGATTTGACAGAAATGGATAGGTCTTTTCTAAAATAAAATTCAAGAAAAACAAGAAATTTGAATATTTAAATTCAATATATATATATTTCTCTTCTCTAGGTTCATATTTTTCCAAAACCACATTTTACCCAAAAAGTAAACTGTTCTAGAGTCCCGTTTCTCAAAATGAGATATGTGAAGAGTACATCAAAATCACCAGGGGAAACTGTTAAATGCAAATTCCTGGGCCCACCTCCACTGGTTCTTGTGCATGCAAAGATTGTGGAACCACTGCCTTAGACACAGAAAGGTAAATAAAACTAAGTACCTGTAACTATCTTATATCCAAAAACACATGTAACTATCCTAAACACTGAAGTTTCATTTATTCAGAAATCTATCCTCAATACAATATTAAAAGTAATGATCACATATGTAATAAAGATTTTCTTGTCAACTTTTTTGTGGGAAGGACAGCATTTAGAAACTTTTGAAATGTTCTCACATATGATTTTCAAAATGGTAATCTTTAAATAACTAGTAGTGCATTAAAATGTTTTATTTTAAATTCCCCAAAATAATTTGTTTTAAACTGCATTGAATTACAGGAGCATTCTAGTTACCTTGAAATATCCCCCCAGTACCATTCTGCATCTTGAAGAGAAACAGAACTGTCCTTCATTCCATTTGTAACAGCTGAAGTCATTGGCTTAGGTGGCTTTGGTGGAAGAGCTAGAAGAAAAATGAATATTATTTTGTAGATGTAAATTACTATTTTCTAATTTCCTCAGTAAGGAACAGCTCATTAACCAATGTACATTAAGATTCAAATAATTATAAATCAAGTGTTATTTTATATTAAATGGTAGCCAAAGAAGGAATCCTTTTAGAACTCTACCAGTAACTGCCTAAAATGTGAAATTTTCAAGCTATTTGGGGTTTTTTTCCTTCTTATAAAGTGCTAACTTTTAATTTTCAACAGATGCCCCAAAAAACATCATCTTCTCTCAAAAGACAGTGTGAAGCTCCTTCACAAACAATTCAGCCCAAAAGCGATGAGACTGGTCATGATGGCCAAGCGTTGGTATCAGAGCCCAAAGCAGGTGAAGGAGGATTATGTCCATATAGGAGGGCAGCAGTACAGCATAGGATCTCAGAGCCAGAGGAGGGGAAAGAAGGAGATCCTCACGGGGACAGCCTGGCCTGAGGTGTTAAATAAAATAAAGCTCAATGAAATAACAAACGCAGCAGCTCAGGGCCCCGGTGGCACAGCATAGTGGAAACCAAGCCAATGAGGACACAGTCCTCAGAAGTGGGCATACCAGTGCAAAGAGACAAAGCCAGATAAGGCTGAAAAGAGGTTCTACTTGGGGGAGGGGAGGCTGGGAGACTTTGGGGGAATGCAGCAATAGCTGTAAGAGATGAGGTGGAGATGCATCAAATAAGTAAAACTATTAAAAATAATAAGACTCAGTTTTCTCATAGTCTAAAAGGGAAGTTACAAATATGGAAAAATGAAAAAATAGAATGATCCCTCTGGTTTGAACTAGAATTAGAGCTATTGATATGAACTCATGAAATGAATAGAAAGAGAGAAGCAAATGTCTCTTAAAACTATTTTCTAGCTCTGTTCTCTGAGAGGTCCTGAGGTCAGCAGCACCCCCAATATGCATCTTTGCTTCTAGTGCCATCCTCTACTAAAAAGAATCAAGGCTCTTTGAAGAAAGGCTGATTCCAGGACTGGGGCAGAGCAAGAACCAAATAAACCTCAAACATCATGTTAGGCCAAAAAGCAAGCCAAGTGCTCAAAGAATGAGGGGCCATGACAAAAAATAAAGAGCCAACTGAAGGGGCTCCCACTACCAAATATGGAGCATCAATATGAATAATGATAGTAAGGGAATATATGTCATCAAACAAAATAAAAATCCATGTTTCCATGCAGGCAGATATGAATAAATAAATAATTGAAAGATTAATGAAGAGGATTTACAAAATCTCAAAGGGCTTTCCTACAAAATGCCTATTAGTCACAAAGTAAAAAAAAAAAAAACACCAACAAATAATAATAGTAGAGAAGTCTGGCAAACACTATCTTAATCAAATAATCAATCAAGTTAATACCACTAGTAATGATAAAATCTTGGCCCCCCAACAGGATGCACTGAGGATAAAACATCACTTCTGTGATATTCCTGCCGAAAACACATAGATTGAATTTAATCATGAGGAGACATCAGACAAACCACAACTGAGGGATATTCTACAAAAACAAACAAACAACAAAAAACAACTGGCCTGTAATCTTAAAAAATGTCAAGGCTGTGAAAATCAAGAAAGATCGAGGAACTAGTCCAGACTGAAGAAGACTAGAGAATTACGACAATTAAATGCAGTACGTGACTTTGTTACAAAGGGTATTTTGGAGGAAGGACAAAACTTGAATGGGAGCTGAGAATAAGATTGCAGCAATAGCTGTAGGAGATGAGCTCTTCTGAATTTGTATAGGAGAATGTTCTTGGTGGTGGGAAATACACATAAATATGATCATTGTGGGGTATCATGTCAGCAACTTACTCTCAATGATTCAAGAAAATAAATTATTTGTACTATACTTCTAACTTTTCTATAAGTTTGAGATGGTTTCTAAATATTTTTTAATCAACACAGACAATATGGAGGTAAAAAGGGAACAATGTGAATATATTTTTCAAAACAGAAACTCTTTACTGTTAAATGTCTCTCAACAAGAATGTCAAAAAATTCAATGGTAGAAAAATAGTCTTTTTAACAAATGGTGCTAGGACAGCTGGTTGTCCTCATTCAAAAGAACATAAGCAGACCCCTATATCACACCATATGCAAAAATTAACTCAAAATGGATTAAAGACCTAAACATAAGAGCTAAAACTAAAAAACTTTTCAAAGAAAACAGGCTTAAATCTTTTTTTTTTTTTTTTAACGATGTGACATAGTTTAATTCAGGCTTAAATCTTCATGACTCTGGATTAGGCATTGGTTTCTTAGATAGAAATCAAAGCACAAACAACTAAAGGAAAAAAAAAACTAGACTTGATCAAAATTACAAATTTTTCTGCTTCGGATCACATCATGAAGAAAGTACAAAGATAACACAAAGAACTAGAGAAAATCTTTGTAAATCATATATCTGATTTTTAAAATTGTATCTAGAACACATAAAAAACTCTTGCAACTTAACAGAGAGATAAATGATTATATTAAAATGAGCATAGGATCTGAACAGACATTTCTCCAAAGAAGATATACAAATGGCCAACAGCATATGAAAAGATAAGATCATCAGCCACCAAGGAAATCAAAATCAAAATCATGGAGCACCTGGGTGGCTCATTCAGTGAAGTGTCCAACTCTTCCTTTCGGCTCAGGACATGATTTCATAGTTAGTGAGACTGAGCCCCATGTGGGGCTCTGCACTGACAGCATGGAACCTGCTTGGGATTCTCTCCCCCTCGCTCTCTGTCCTTCCCTCACTCTCTCTCTCTCACATACACACACACTCACTCCCTCTCTTTCTCAAAATAAATAAACTAACAAATTCAAAAAAATTTTTTTAATCACAATAAATAACGTTTCACACTCTCTAGGATTTGACTATATAGTTCATCCTTTGACAACAGGGGTTTGAAATGCAGGAGTCCTCTTATTTGCAGATTTTTTTCAATAAATATATTGGAAAATTTCTTGGAGATCTACAACTATTTGAAAAACTTCACAAACCATGTAAGTCTAGAAATAGAACAGCCTAAGAAAACATTAGATATGTCATGAATGCATAAAATACACATCTATTTTATCATTTACTACCATAAAATGTACACAAATAAAAAGTTAAAATTCATCAATTTTGTGCCAACACTTATAGATTGTACCTGGTGCCATTCGCAGTTGAGAGCGATGTTAAAGGTAAAAATACAGTACTAAATCATAACTGCATAAAACTAGCTGTAGTACATGCTGTACTACTGTAATAATTTTGTAGCCATCTCCTGTTGCTATTGCAGTAGGCCCAAGTGTTGTAAGTATTCACTTAAAATGCCCTGTGACACTAATCATCTCTGCATGAACAGTTCATCTCTCTCTAGTGAATTGCATATCACAGTAAAAAGTAATCTCCTGTGGTTCTTGCATATTTTTGTGTGTTTAGTGCAATACCTTAAACCTTGAATAACAGCAGAGGACCCATACAAAGTGCCACTAGTGATGCTGAAAGCTCCCAAGAAGCAAAGAAAAGTCATGACATTACAAAAAACAGTTGAATCACTGGACAGAGGTCTGCAGTTGCCCCCACCAGCCTAAAAGACCATTGTTTAAAAAAAAAAAAGAAAGAGGAAATTCATGAAGCCATCACTGCAGCTATGCCAGCAGGTACAAAAACCTTGCACTTTTTGTAAAATACTTTTTTGTCCCGTATTATTGCAAGTGCAGCTTTTATAGCAGGACTGCTCTAAGAAAGGCATACCTATAAGACTCTATTATTATTCAAGGGAAAGCTAAGTCATTATATGACAACTTAAAGCAAAAGGAAGGTGAAGGATCTAAAGCCAGAGAATTTAAGCAGCAAAAGATGGTTTGATAATTTTAGAAAGAGGTTTGGCTTTAAAAGAAAAATCAAGATAATAGGGGAAGCAGCTTCTGCCAACCAAGAGGCAGCAGACGAGTTCCCAGAGCCATTAAGAAAATAATGGAGGGAAAAGGAGATCTGCCTGAACAGGTTTTTAATGCAGACAAAAGTGCCCTTTCCTAGGGGAGAGAAAAGCCACAAAGGACATTCATTAGTAAGAAAGAGAAGTGAGCACTACGATTTAAGACAGGAAGGGATTAAAAAAAAAAAAAAAGACAGGAAGGGATAGGTGAATTCTACCCTTTGGTGCAAATGCAGTTGGGCTTATGATCAGGATTGCCCTTATCTATAAAGCTGCTAACCCCAAGCCCTGAAGAGAAAAAATAAATATCAGATACCAGTCTTCTGGTTATACAAATACAACAAGAAGGCCTAGATAAAAAGAACCCTTTTTCTAGATTGGTTCCATCAGTGTTTGTCCCTGAAGCCAAGAAGTACCTTGCCAGTAAAGGACTGTTTTTTAAAGTTCTTTTGATATAGATAAGGCCCCTGGGCACCCAGAACCCTACAAATTCAACACCAAAAGTGTTTAATGATCTACTTGCCCCCAAATACATCTGTAATTCAGCCTCTAGATCAGGGGGTCATAAAAACAGTAAAGGCTCATTACTCAGAGTAGTCTTTGGAAAGAATTGTCAACAATATGGAAAAGAACCCTGGTAGAATATCATGATAGTCTAATCACTAAAGGGGCGCCTGGGTGGCTCAGTTAAGCATCCAACTTTTGCTCAGATCATGATCTTGCAACTTGTAGGTGGTGACAGCTGTCTGTGCTGACAGCTCGGGGACCGTGGAGCCTGCTTCAGATTCTGTATCTCCCTCTCTCTCTGCCCCTCCCCGACTCATGCTCTGTCTCTCTCTCAAAAATAAACATTAAAAAACTTTTAAAAGGATTACATCACTAAAGATGCCATCACTGTTACAGAAAAAGCCATCAAGCCCAGAACAATAGTGTCCAGATGTTGTACATGACTTCACAGGATTTACAATAGAACCAATCAAAGAAATCATGAAAGGGATTGTAGATATGGGGGGGGGGGAATGGCAGGAGTAAAGGGTTTCAAGATACGGATCTTAGAGAAATTCAAGAGCTAAATGATATTACAACAGAGGAATTAACAGAAGATGTGATGGAGATGAGTGCCTCTGAACCAGTGTCAGATGATGAGGAAGAAGATGAAGAAGCACCAGTTCTAGAAAACAAGGTAACAGACAATCCGGCAGAAGGGTTCCAAATATCCAAGGCTGCTTTTGACTTCATTTAGGATATGGACCCTTGTATGATATAAGCACTGAAACAAAACAAATGGTAGAAGGATTGATACTGTATAGAAACATTCATGGTCTCCTAGTTTGTGAGTTCAATCCCTGCGTCAGGCTCTGTGCTGACAGTGTGGAAACTTTTGGGAATCTCTCTCTCTCTCTCTCTCTCTCAAAATAAACAAATTTAAAAAAAGAAATTACTACATATTTCTGTAAAATTACACCAAGTATGCCTGCCTCTCCTGCCTTGGCTTCCACCTCCTCCTATACCTCTTTTGCCTCTGCCACTCAAGGTCAGCAAGATCAACTCTCCTTCTTCCTCCTCCTCTTCAACCTACTCAACATGAAGACAACATGGATGAAAATCTTTATGATGATCCAATCCCACTTAACAGCAAATAATCATCATACTGTACAGTTAATAAACTTATTTGTTGTGCCTGTGTCTTCATAAGAAAACCCAGTAACTGTATAGCAAGAATTGTACATGATGTTTTGTCATCATTGCCAATCATATTGATGTTTCATTATCAATGTGTGAATGGTTATATCTGTATATAAATATCTTTTCATTTTTGACATCTATACAGTATAACAGGTATAACCTCTTATTTTTGTATCATGTGACACTAATGTAGGTACTGAAAGACCTTTTGATCTTCTGAACAGACAACATAAACTTACACTGTCAATAAATACATCACAGTAGTGTAAATGTATTTTCTCTTATGATTTTCTTACTAACATTTTTTTCTCTAGCTTATTTTATGGTAAAAATACAGTACATAATACATACAACATATGAAATATGTGTTAATCTGTTTCTGTTATCAGTAAGACTTCTGGTCAACAGTAGGCTATTAGTAGTTAAGTTTTGGGGGAGTCAAAAGTTATACATAGATTTTTAACTGCCGAGAGGATTGACTCTCACATTATTCAAAGGTAAACTATAATCAAAAAGACAGACAACAAGTGTTGGTGAGAATGTGAAGAAACAGGAACTTACACACACTGCTAATGGAAACATAAAATGATGGAACTGTTTTTGAAAACAGTCTACCAGCTCCTCTAAAGGTTAAATCTAGAAGGGTACCTGGCTGGCTCAGTCAGTGGAGCATGTAACTCTTGATCTTGGGGTTGTGAGTTCGAGCCTGATGCTAGGAGATTACTTAAAAATTACTTAAAATAAAAAATACTTAAAAATAAAAAATAAATAAATAAATCTTTTAAAAAGGTAAACCTAGAGTCACCATATTGTCCAGCAATTTCAATCCTAGCTATATACTTACTTATGAGAAACAAAACCTACATCCACACAAAAACTTGCATATCAATGTTTATAATAGCCAAAAAGTGGAAATCCATCAATGGATGGATAGGGGTGTCTGAGTGGGTCAGTCAGTTAAGCATTTAACTCTTGACCCCAGCTCAGGTCATGATCTCATGGGCTTGTGAGTTCGAACCCCACATTGGGCTCTTGTGCTGACGGTGTGGAGCCTGCTTGGGATTCTCTCTCTCCTCCTCTCTCTGCCTCTACTGCATTTGCTCTCACTCTCTCAAAATAAACAAACTTTAAAAAAAAGATGAATGGATAAATAAGATGTGGTGTATGTATGTATATATATATATCCATACAGTGGAATATTATTTGGCAGTGAAAAGGAATGGAATATTCTATAAAATGTATAAACCATGAAAACATTTAGGCTACGTGAAAGAGGCCAGTCACAAAAGACCACAAATTAGAGGATTTCCCTGTCTAGAACAGGCAAACTTAAGAAAGAAAATAAATTAATGATTGCCTAGCGTGGTATTAAAGGGGAAAAGAGAAGGACAGCTAATGTGTGCAGAGTAGGGCAACGAAAATGTTACAAAATTGTTTATGGTGATGGCTGCAGAACTGTGAATGTACTAAAACCTATTGCATTATACACTTTAAGTGGGTAAATTGTATGGTGTGTGAACTTTATCTCAATTAAGCCGTTATTTAAAAAAAACTTATCAGGCTTCTTAAATTATTAGATGAAGGAAGAACATGCTATAATCCATACTTCTTTCTAAATGCTATTCATTTATATCTATCTTGTTTGAAAAGGATTTGATGTGGCTTATAAAAACTGCTACAGTTGGAACTATAATTTTGCAAAATTTAAATTTCTTCTACTTCTCCATTTACAAGAATTAACAGTTTAAATCTGTGCTATAGCTATGAAAGGTATAAAGACAAGGCATTCCCAGCACTCCAATGAACAAACCTAGAGGGAATAGAAACACATAACTGTAACACTCAGCAGAATGAAGTAAATACCATTATAAAGGGAAAAGCAAAGTGTAATGGAAACCTAGCAAAAGAAGCATTTGATTCCCTTCTGAGGAAACTTCAGTTCAAACACTAGGCTTCTCAGACATAGAACTTCCTGAACTAAAGGCCATGACCAGCAGGGCCCAAAAAGAACCAATATGCCTCCTTGAGTTAGCAGTGGGTTACACCATTAATCACGAAAAGGAATCACAAAGACTTGGTACTACCTATATCCTTTCTCTGGAAGAGCTCTATGCTAAACTGAGTTGACCAGGCTGTGTGGGGAAGATGCTATTTATGGATAATAATAGTTCACTGATAGCTCTACCACCCACAAACATATAATGACCATTTCATCTATTACAAAGGGCTGCCCAGAGTCTCCTTGTATCTTATTTTTTCATCTGCAGAAATAAGAACGAAATGACTACAAAGCAGTTACTACATAAAGTTCCTAAAACAACACAACTATAATGAACTATAAGATCTGAAATGAATCCAATACTGGCCTAGTTATACATTCTTTTCTATCACCATTCTATACATAAAATATTAAACACCTCCTACGTTCTATAAGCGGGGAATTATAGCAATAAACTAGAGAGACACAGTCCCTGTACTTGTGGACTTCACAGTCCAAAAGGATAAATTTCAAGATAATTCATTATTCCTAAAATAATGAGTATATTCAAATTTAGACCAATTAGAGTCCTCAAACTACATGTCTTGCCTTCTCTGGTGTTTGACTCCCATCTCCATGTAAATTATAGAATATACTGAACATAAGCAAAAAAAAAAAAAAGTTACCTTAACCTTATAATTATACGGAGACAAGCATATTTATAGCTATTAGCTGCTTCCAAATTATGATATCATAAATAAGGCTAAAAAAATTCCAAATCACATACATTTTAAGTAGGTCCAGTAGAACATATGAAGAGAGAAGCTAATCAGGGTATCTTTTAACCACCTGATAAGGTAATTCTTGCACTGGGTGAGCACTGCAGTGCTGAGTAATGTTAAATGCACCTGAACAACTATCTTCCTAAATAAGTATCCATAAAATACCTAGGAGTTTTGTTTCTGTTTCGTAGATGATAAAAAGGATTTCTCCTTCCACTTTCAGAAACTATGTAACAAGTTTTAAATTTCAGCAATACACAGATTTTTAAATTCAATTTTAACATGTAGATATATGAACAAACATCTACACACAAATGTACATGTGTGTTTTGGGGTGTATGTGTGTATATATTTGTATATGCACAAAGACATCTGGAAAAATAACAGTATATATACCAGGGATGGGGGAGCAGCACAGGAGAGCACTTTACATATGCATGCTTTCCTTAGGTCTATTTTAACAAAAACAAAAATGATTATGAGAAATTTTTTATTTTCATTGTGTTTTCTGACTCTTCAGGTTTTTATTTATATTCTAACTTATATGATAAAATTGGTTTAGAATTTTATGACATATAACTTATAAAATAAAATTGGTGTAGAATTTACCAATTCATCACTTACATGTAACGCCCCGTGCTCATCACAAGTGTACTCCTTAATACCCATCACCCATTTAGTCCACACACACCCTACCCACCTCCTTTCATCAACTCTCAGTTTGTTCTCTATAGTTGAGTCTAGTTTCTGACTTTTTAAAAAAACTTTCAAAAATTCACTTTGGTATTTTTTAATTAAAGAAAGTATTCAGGGTCTACAGCACTATATAAAGATTATTTCTTTATTCATAGTCTATAATCAGTATTTTATAAATGCTGTTTATAAATAAATAGTAAAGTATCATACCAAAGTTAAACATGCCAAAGTTGATAACTGTAACATACTGTGGAATGTACATTCCTAGTCTTAGGAAATATATATTAAAGCAATTAGGGGTAAAGGGCCAAGATGAATGTAACTTATTCTCAAGCAGTTCAGAAAAAAGCAGTAGCACTTTATATAAACAGAGAACATGATGATAAAGCAAATGGAATAAAATGTTGGAATAAAATGTTAACAAGTGGACCTGAGTAAATAACATATAGGTATTCTTTATATTATTATTTTTGCAAGTTTTCTGTAAGTTTTAAATTATTTCCAAATAAAATACTTAATAAAAAAAAAGAATCCAATTTAGGTACTTATTAAAACCAGGGAGAAATGGCAGATCTCAGCCCTAATAGTTTATGTTGGGATTTGACTTTATAAAGGATGGTTTCAAATAAAAAATGAAAGATAAAAGGCTGAAACAACATTTGAATGTATATCTCCATTCTGTGCTGGGGGGAGAAGGGACACATCTAATTATATAAGCAGTCAGATAGGCATTCACACCTTTTAATTCCAAGTACTACAAAACCAGGAGCCAGCTGTATTTCCCACATCTCAGGGCGAAGTTTCTTATTGTTGTTTTTTATTTATTTGATAGAAAGAGAGCACAATCAGGGTAAGGAGGGGGAGAGAGAGAGAGGGAGGGAGGGAAAAGGAGAGGGGGAGAGGAAGAGGGAAGAAGAGAATCTCAGGCAGGCTTCTCACTGTCAGCACTATCAGAACTCAATGCAAGGCTCAAACTCATGTGTGAGATTATGACCTGAGCTTAAATCAAGAGTTGGATGCTTAACCAACGGAGCTACCCAGGCTCCCCTCAGAGTAAAGTTTTAACCAACATTCTGTCTGAAACTCTGACCAAAGACTTAGTTTTGTAACCCAAAATTACAGTACAGTGCCTGATACACAGGACACACAATAAATGTGTTCAACAGTCACTGACCTACTTATTCTAGGCCTTTGTTTCCTCCATCCATAAAATAGGGCCAAAACAATCTGATTCGCACCACTGTACTCTGGGAAGACTAGAAACTGAAGGCCTGATGCATCTTCTAAAGGGAGAAATGAGGGATGGGACCATAACCAGAAGGACTGGCTGACAGTCTACAGAAAGAGCAGTTAGAACCCTAGTTCTCCGCCCCAATCCCCAAGCAACTGGGCAACTACCCCTTCCCCACTCTACACAAAGGCTGCCTGTCAACTCGTCAGTCCAGAGAAACAGAGAGGCTCTGGACTCAGGGAACACTAAACACAGCTGAGACTAGGGCTAAATCCTTTATTGAAAACAGAATTAACCCCCTTTCCAACCTCAGTTCTCTGAATACTGAACCACCAAGCTTATATTTCCAGGGAGAAGTTAAGAGAGACTTTTCTCTGGAGAAACTGACAAGACCCAAAAAAAAGATCTAAAAATATGAATATTTGGGTTACCAATGAAAAAGATATCATCTTATCAATTTTCACTAAAGGCCTCCAATTAACACAACCTGCCCATTGACATGGAACTTCCAATCACTTTAAAAAGGAAGGAAATTCTGACACATCCTACAATATGGACAAACCTTGAAACCACGTCTTCATGAAGACATGAACAACGTAGAGAAATAAGCCAGTCACAAAAGTACAAATATTGTGTTATTTCTCTTATTGGAGGTAGCCAGAGTAGTCAAATTCACACAGAATGAATGGTGGCTGCCAGCAGCTGGGAGGAAGGTAAATGGGAAGTTAGTGTTTAACAGGTATAGAATTCCAGGAGCATTCACTTTAAGATGTTCCCTCAATGCAGAGAGAGCTTTCCTACAGTTCTTCCTTTTTAATCTTACACTCTAATAAACTTTTGTCTGCTGCTCAAAAAAAAAAAAAAGGTACAGAATTAAAGCTATATAAAATGAAAAAGTTCTAGAGATGAAGGAGTTATGGTTGCACAACAGTGTGAATGTACTTAATGCCAAAGAACTTTACACTTAAAAACGATGAAAATTTTATGTATATATGTATATGTACAATTTAAAAAAAGCAGGACACTTAAAGAAGGTCATCAAAATTAAAGACCAAAACAAAACAGAACAAAGGAAGTTAGAAGTAAACAAAGAATTCAAGAACACATCACAGACACAGAAAAGTGTAACATCTTCAGAAATATAAAAAAAAATACTGGATCTATGAAGCACAAACAAGATCTACAATAAACATTAAAGAACAAGAATGCTTATATATTGAAGTAATGATAGAGGTTTTTTAAAAGCCTCAATTGACAAGCTGGCAGATAACATTGAGGAAAACTTCTAAGAATTGCAACAAAAAGAGAAAATAATGAAAAGTAGAAGATCAAATACCTGAGTGGCTCAGTCCATCTAACTTTTTTTTATTAATATAAGATAAACTTTAAAAAAGAAGAAAATAACTATTTATTTTGAAAGAGACAAGCACAAGCAGGAGAGGAGCAGAGAGAGGAAGAGAGAGAATCCCAAGCAGGCTCTGCACCATCAGTGCAGGGCCTGACATAGGGCCAAACTCATAGACTGTAAGATCATGACCTGAGCCAAAACCAAGAGTCAGACACTTAACTTAGTCATCCAGGTGCCCCGAGCATCCAACTCTTGATTTTGGCTCAGGTCATGATCTCAGGGTCATGAGATGAAGCCCCACATCAGGCTCCATGCTCAGCATGGAGCCTGCTTGGAATTCTCTCTTCCTCTCTCTTCTGCCCCTCTCCTGCTTGTGCTCTCTCTCTCTCTCTCAAAATAAATAAATATTAGGGAGCACCACACCTGGGTGGCTCAGTCAGTTAAGCATCTGACTTCAGCTCAAATCATAATCTCATGGTTTATGAGTTTAAGCCCTGCGTCAGGCTCTGTTTTGACAGCTTAGAGCTTGGAGCCTGCTTCAGATTCTATGTCTCCTTCTCTCTGTCTCTCTACCTGTCCCCTGCTTGTGCTCTTTCTCTCTCTCAAAAATAAAGATTTAATAAATAAATATATACATACCTACATACATACTAAAATAAAAGAATTAAAGGATAAACCCAGAAGACCCAACATTGAACTAACAGAAGTTCCAGAAGGCAGAAACATTTAAAATAAAATTTTTAAAAAATGTTCAGAAATTAAGGACATACATATCTAGAATGAAAGTACACAGCATGTGGATCTCAGGTCTGGTCACGATCTCACAGTTCATGAGAGTTTGAGCCCTGCACTGGGCTCTGCACTGACAGTGTAGCACCTGCCTCAGATTCTATCTCTTCCTCTCTCTGCCCCTCCCCTACTCTCTCAAAATATATAAACTTTAAAAATCAGGCAAATGTTTTAAAATTATGGCAATCTGGGGTGCCAAAGTGGCTCAGTCGGTTAACTGTCCAACTCTTGGTTTTGGCTCAGGTCATGATCTTGCAATTCCTAAGTTCGAACTCTACATCTGGCTCTGCACTGTCTGGAGCTTGCTTGGATTTATCTCTCTCCCTCTCTGCCCTTTCCACACTCACTTTCTCTCTCAAAATAAAGTTTTTTTTTTAAGCAGAAAAAATATTTACAATTGCAAATTTAAAAATAAATTAAAATTATGGCAATTGTTAATTCTGAAAAATTATGTAAGAAGAAAATATAATCATAATATACTATTGGCCTGTCCGTGATCACTGGTTACAAGATCAGAACATGTATAAACTAAAGATAACTTTACAGTGTTCCTAGCTAGCTCAGTCAGTAGAGCATGAAGCTCTTAATTTCACGATTATCAGCCCGAGCCCCATGCTGGGTGCAGAAATTAAATAAAAATAAAATCTGGGGCACCTGGGTGGCTTAGTCAGTTAGTATCTGACTTTGGTTCAGGTTATGATCTCACAGCTCATGACTTCAAACACTGCATCAGGCTCTGTGCGGACAGCTCAGCCTAAAGCCTGCTTCAAATTCTGTGTCTCCCTCTCTCTGCCCCTTGCCTGCTCACATTCTGTCTCTCTCTGTCTCTCTCTCCCCGAAGTAAATAAACATTAAAAAATAAATTAATTTAAAAAATCTTAGGGGTGGCTGGGTAGCTAAGTCAGTTAAGTGTCTGACCTTGGCTCAGGTCATGATCTCATGGTTTGGGAGTTCGAGCCCCACATTGGGCTCTGTGCTGACAGTGTGGAGCCTACTTGGGATTCTCTGTCTGCCCTGCCCCTGCTCAATCTTTCTCAAAATAAATAAATAAACTTAAGAAGAAAATTTTTTAGAGGGGCTTCTAAGTGGTTAGGTTGGTTAAACATCTGACTTCGGCTCAGACCATGATCTCATGGTTTGCAAGTTCCAGACTCATGTCAGGCTCTGTGCTGACAGCCTGGAGCCTGGAGCCTGCTTTGGATTCTGTGACTCCCTCTCTCTCTGACCCTCCCTTGCTCACTCTGTCTCTCTCTTTCTCAAACACACACACACACACACACACACACACACACACACACACACACAAATAAATTTTAAAAATAAAAATCTTAGGGGCCCCTGGGTGGCTCAGTCAGTTGAGTGTCCAAGTCTGGATCTTAGCTCAGGTCTTGATCCCAGGGTCGTGGGTTCAGGCCCTGCACTGGGCATGACACCTACTTAAAAATAATAAAATAAAATCTTAAAAAGATAATTTAAAAAGCAGTTTTAATTGTCATATAAATATACTGGAAAAATGAGTAAAAGAGAACACCATGTATGACATAAGATCTTAGAAGGAATCAATAATATCAAAAAGTGAAAAAATTAAAATAGAAGTATAAATACATTATGAAAAATAGGGAGATAAAACTAGAAGGAAGAGCTAAAAGAGTTAAATGTTGGCTCTGTAGACTAAAAATTGAGGTTAGAAAGGGTAGATCAGGGAAATCCTGGGATTTGCAGGGATGGAGAGGTCCTGCTATACACCTTGAAGTACCTTTTGACTTTTTAATTATTAACTTAGCATTGCTTTGATGAAAATGAAAATCATGTTAAAAGAAACTTAGGAGCTTATTCTGATTCTGACACTTAAAATTGATTTGGTATATGATCTTACCTCTCTAAGCCCTAGTTTCAACTCATATAGGCTAGCAAGAACTGATCACTGTATTTCCAAAAATTTTGCAAGCCATAGTTATACACAATTATTAAAAATTAAATCCTATAAATGCACAATGAAGTCATATTAAAAATAAAGGAGGAGAACCTGGGTGGTTCAGTTGCTTAAGTGTCCAACTCTTGATCTTAACTCAGATCTTGATCTTAGGGTCCTGAGTTCAAACACCATGTTGGGCTTTGTGCTGGGCTAGAGGCCTACTTAAAAAAAAAAAAGCACAGGGCACCTGACTGGCTCAGTTGGTAGGGCATCCAACTCTTTATCTGGGATTGTGAGTTCAAGCCCCATATTTGGTGTAGAAATTACTTTTTTAAAAAAGAAAAGTAATAAACCTCAAAATTCATTATTTCATTAATATTTTATTATTGTTTTATTACCTATCTATAACTATTGTATTATATAGTAGAAATATTTCATGCACATCTCTTTTAAACTCTGCATTCAGTATAACACATGGGTAGCTTAAAACCAACCACAGTGGGAGTATTTACATTTCAGAAATCAGTAAACACTACAAGTCAGAGTTTACTGTTATATTTATTATCTACCAGGGGTCAGCAAACTATGGTCCTCTACCAGTTTCTGTATAGTGCAAAGTATGGTTTTTTATGTTTTAATGGTTGGAAACACACACAAAGAATATGCAACAGAGACCATATGTGAGCTACAAAGCCTAAAGTTTTCACTATCTGGTTCTTTACAAAAAAAAAAAAAAAAGAAAGAAAAGAAAAAAAAGTATCCATTCCTGATCTAAACTTAATAGAGAAAATGTTAATTCAGTATAATAATCTTAACTCCATGGCTGCAGCTTTAGTGTAACAAGAAATTAGATGGTGTTTAAAAACAAATATATCTTCCTCACCAAAACTATTCCTCCTGTCTACTCTATCCAAATAAAGGGTATCACTGTGCATTTGTCAAATTCCTAAAACTATACACCAAAAAGAGCAAAATTTACTATATGTAATTTTTAAAAGCCTTCTTTATATCACATGTGAAACTTTTTAAGTTTATTTATTTGGGGAGAGAGAATGCACACATGCAAGAGCTGGGCACAGAGAGAGGGAGAGAGAGAGAGAATCCCAAGCAGGCTCTGCACTGTCGGCACAGAGCCCAACACGGGACTCAATCTCACGAACCATGAGATTGTGACCTGAACCAAAAATCAAGATTCGGAGGCTTAACTGACTGAGCCACCTAGGCGCCCCTGCCTGTGACACGTTTTAAATGAAGGTGTCTCAGTCCAACTCCCTAGAAATTCTGATTTCATTGATCCAGAATGAGATCTGAGCATCTGTTGTTTTTTTTTTTTAACACAGCTAGCAATTCTGATTAAAAAAAAAAAGAACCCTGTTCCTTTTTTTAATTCCAGTTAGTTAGTATACAGTGTTATATTAGTTTCAGATGAACAATAGTGATTCAACAATTCCATGCATCACTTGGTGCTTATCACAAGTGCACTTCTTAATCACCATCACCTACTTAATCCATCTCCCCCCATTCAGGTATTCATCAGTTTGTTCTCTATTATTAAGAATCTACTTCTTAATTTATCTTTTTCTCTTTGCTCATTTGCTTTCATTCCATATGAGTGAAATCATATGGTATTTTCTTTCTCTGAATTATTTGTTGTAGCATTTTACTCTCTAGCTCCATCCATGTCACTGCAAATGACAATATTTCATTCTTTTTTATGGTTGAATAATATTCTCTCTATATATACATATACACACATATGCATATATATACACATATACACACACATACATATACACATCTTCTTTATCCATTTATCAATGGACACCTGAGCTGATTCCATAACTTGGCTATTATAGACAATGCTACTATAAACATCAGGGTACATGTATCCCTTTGAATTAGTGTTTTTGTATTATTTGGGTAAACACCTAGCAGTGTGCTGAATTGTTGTAGGGTAGTTCTACTTTTAATTGTATGAGGAACCTCCATACTATTTTACAAAGTGGCTGCACTAGTTTGCATTCCCACCGTGTACAAGTGTTCCTTTTTTCCCAAATTCATGCCAACACCTATTGTTTCTTGTATTGTTGAGTTTAACCATTCTGACAAGTGTGAGGTTGTATCTGACTGTAGTTTTGATTTGCATTTCCCTAATGGTTAGTGATGATGAACACCCTTCATGTGTCTGTTGGCCATCTGGATGTCTTCTTGGGAGAAATGTCTGTTCATGTCTTCCGCCCATTTTTTAAATTGGATTGTTTTTTTGTTGAGTTTTATAAGTTCTTTATATATTTTGAATACTAACCCTTTATCAGATATACCATTTACAAATATCTTCTCCCATTCCATAGCTGCTTTTTAGTTTTGTTCATTGTTTCCTTTGTTGTGCAGAAGCTTTTTATTTTAATGTAGTCCCAACAGTTTATTTTTGCTTTTGTTGGAGAGGAGCCAAGATGGCGGAGAGGAAGGGAGCTCTGTAAACTTCGTCTGCCCCATCGATCGAACTGAGAAGGACATTACTCTCATCTGCAAGAGCGGAAGGAGAAAATACGGACTCCAGAAGGAAGAGAACCTGAAGGATACCTGAGTGAGTGAGTGCGAACTGGGGAGATTGGAAAACGGGCCAGCCCGAGACGGGCAGGGGAGGTGGCAGCCCCAGCCCAACGCGGGGCAAGCGCGCGGAGCCCGAGAGACAAGAGGAAGAGACAGAGAGACTGAACACGCTCATAGTACTGTCTCTGGGGAAGAGGTAAAGAATGCTTAACTGCCCTTGGAGAAGCTCACTCCATAGATAACTGCTGGGTGGCCTAAATCCCAAACCCAGTTGGCACAAGGGAAGGAACAGCTTCCCGCCCAGCGCCATCTTGGCAAGAAGTCGGCCACCACTGCAGCGGCGGTATCAGGGATGCTCACTTCGACCTCAGTTTTGGGAGTAGGAGCACGCACCTCATTTCCGCAGCGCATCTCGCCCCCAGCATTGGCCACACAAACCCTAAATCCCGGGTGCCAACAGGGGGAAAAGATAGCCCCCACCTCTGCACGATCCCTGCAGAGAGTTGGTGGCGGTGGAGACCTGGGTGCGCAAGCAGGCTGCAGGAGCTCCCAGCTCATTTCCAGCAGCTCCCAGCGCTGCCTCGGGCAACAGCTACACCCTCATTCCTCATTCCTCCCCCAACGCTAAC
>PJEM01017620.1:0-21450 GCA_004023845.1 Helogale parvula
CAGAGGGAGACAGAGGGAGACAGAGGGACACAAAGAGAGACCGAGAGAAACGGGGAGACAGAGAGAGACAGGGGGAGACAGGGGGAGACAGAAGGCAGGGAAGGATGCTGCCCCAAATGGTGGTTGGAAGACCTCCGATCAGGGTTGCTGGGTCGCCCACCCCCGGGCTTCTCCCCACTTGTCTGGGGCTGGGGACAGGCTCCTCCGGGGAGACGGCTGGTGTGGGAAGGGACGTCCCCACGTCTCAGCGCTGGGAGGCCGGTGGGAGGTGGGAGGTGGATGGAGTCCGGCTGACGGCCGGCTGGGGCAGGATCACGCGGATTCTCTCTTGCGCTGGTGGCGGAGGGGATATTCGAGACGGTGACCGTGGCCAGGCTGCCTCGGAGGAAGGACTGCACCCCAACCCCAACCCCACCACCCGGTCCCCGCTCCCCAGCAGAGGGGGAGGTGGCAGCTCAGGGAGGGGTCACCTCCGCGCACCCCCGGGGGGCTCCCCCTGAGCGGGCGCCTCTGTGGTGGGGGCCGCGTGCCCACCGTCCTCTGGGCCAAGGCCACTCGCTCACCCGCCTGCAGGGTGACGGATTAGCTGGCTGCCTGGCCTGGCTCGGTGTCCTCGCCCCTTCCTAGGCCGGGAAGGGACGGCAAGCCCTGTTTATTTAGACTTTTCCTAAAGCTGACAGCTCGAATCAGGCTAATTTACCTGAAGTAGACCAACCGTCTCTGTATTTATTTTACGAGGTTTCACCCGCGTAACCCAATCCCCGCCCTCTCCTGCCTTGTTTACGCCGCCGAGAGCACATCTGTCTCCCGGAGCACCGTGGCTGCTGCCCTCCAGTTCAAGGGCGGCGGAGAGCTTTCTAAAAGGGGGCGCCCGGGGCCTGGGCCCTGCGGGATTCGGGGTGCGGCCCGGGAGCAGCAGGAGGGGACTTGGCACCACACCCCCTTCTGGCCTCACCCGCTGGGGAAGGAGCCGTCGGTGGGCACCGGGGTCACGGCGGCCCCCCGGCACCACACACCGAGGGCTCTGGGCGCTCCGAGCTCTGGGTGGGACCGTCGGGCTCGCTACCTGGAACATGGCTGGCCGCTCGTTCTGCGGAGGGAAAGGCCGTCCTGCAGAGCCCGGCTCCAGCCTGGCTGGCTCTCGGCGTCAAGCCACCGGGCGGCAGGGGCCACGGGACACGCCGAGTGTGTGCACCGCTGAGCCGGGGGAAGGCCGCGCCCTCGGGCCCGTGGCTCCAACTCAGGAACAAAGAGGCACCGACCAGAAACAGGGCTGCACGTCCACCCGATTTCCCACCCGGGGTCACTGGGCCCAGAGGTCAGCCTGGCCTCCGGGAGCCGTGTGGCCTCGTGGCTCAGACTCCACACTGATCGTGGTCCCGACCCAGGGGCGCCCGAGGCCTTGCGCTTGTCCCCTGGAGGGGGGCATCGGGACGGACATGCCAATGACAGGTGGACACACACGTTTGGGGCTTTCAGAGGGGGCTTGAAGGACACGGAACTGCGCAAGGCTGGGGCCTGGGCTGGGAGGCAGTCAGGAGGAGCTTCCTGGGAGAGGTGGCCTTGTGCACGCGAGGGTCTGGGCAGGAGTCCTAGGTGGAAGGACAGAAGCCTTGGGTGGGACTCGGCTTGGGGCTGGAGGGGCAGAGCCTTGTCCCCCCCAGTACTGCACACACGCGGTCCCAGAGCCCGAAGCTGCAGCCCGATGGCAGGGGCGCGCCCCCTGGCGGATGGAGTCCAGCCTGCCCTGGGCCTGGGGGTCTGGCGGGGTAGGAAGACTGGCCTCCATGACCCCCCCCATGTGCTACGAATGCCCAGGGGGCTGGCGGGGACTGTTTGCAGAAGGGGTGGGGGCCAGCGCCTCGCATGTGGATTCAGCGTGCCCCGCCTTTCACACGGGGGGGGGGATGTGGACTGAGTGCCTCCCCCCGAGTGGGGCGGGGGTCAGCGAGGGAATGGGGGGGCTGCGCCCGGCTCCCCTGCTCCGGAGCACGCTCCCCCCCAGGGAGGGGCCGCGGCAGCACCGTGTCATACATCTCTGTCAAAATCTCTATGAATAAATTAACCTTTTTAAAGATTAGTGCACTCTAATACCTCAGGGTTTTTAAACAGAACAAATGCTAAAAATATTTTGACAGAGCTTGCTGAGTTTCCAGAGCGGCTCATCTACAAAGCCCTGGACCCCGGCCCTGCCGGCTGGCACCGGCGGGCGGGGGGCGCCGACCTGCGCAGAGGGGCGGGGGTGGGGACGGAGGCGCCGTGGCTGGAGCACCCCTGCCTCTGCGTCCCGGCGTGTCCCCACCTCGGCGGTCCTGGCCCGCTCCTCCCTGGGGGGCCGGAACGGAGGCCTCCTGCCCCGAGGGGCCGCTTCTCCTGGTGGCTCCTGGTCCCAGGCAGGGGCTCAGCGTGGACAGAGGCCTGGAGGCAAGGAACAGGGTGGGGGTCCGGGGAGTGTGGCGTGGGGCGGCTGTAACTGGGTGAGTGGAACGGATGTGGGAGACGAGCATGGTGGTGCCGGTGGAGGAGGAGCTGGGCTCCTGCCTGAGCCCCAGGGAGCCACTGAAGACTGGAAGAGGGGGTGTTGGGCAGAGCCAGGAGAGGGCACCGCAAGGGCAGAGGCCAGCGTGGCCCTCAGATCCCGCGTCTTCTCTTTGCTCCGGGGACATCGTCCCTGCTGTCTGTGAGTTCTCAGCGGCCACAGCTGGGCTCAGGAGCTGATGACTGGGTGTGTGTCTCTTGGAGCTTCAGGGCCACCCTGTCTCCCGCCCACTTTCTGGGAGCTGGGGTGAGCTCCTGGGGTTCCCAGCTCCTGGGGTCCCGGCCGGCCCGGCGAGGGCGGTGCTGTCCCTGTGCTCAGATGGGCAAGAGGAGAAAGCCCCCCACCGGTGGGAGCGTTAAAGCCCGTCCTTCCCGCCCCCTCAGCCAAGAGCTTCCCCGCCGTGGCCACCTCAGCCCTCCCTATGCCGCCGCCCCCAGCCCCCAGGAAGCGTGGTGGGAGGGACATTCAGTGGAGCAGGGGGTCCGAGGAGCTCGGGGACCCATCAACAGGGCGTCCCTGCCTCCTCTCTTTGCTGCCAAGAACAATGTCTGAGGACCAGGCCACGGGGGTGCCGCTCGGGGCTCCGTCCTCGGAACCCAAGGAGGGCTCTGCCCGCCATCCACGCCTGTGCCACATGGAGAGCCCAGCCCGCCGCCCTGAGAGCAGGCAGACCCTGGGGGGGGATGGGGCGCGGGGCACCAAGAGCCTTGGGGGCGAGAGCCTGCGGTGGGGCCGGCAGCCCCTTCTCCGTGTGTGCGGAGCTCCCGGCTCTCACCCTGCAGGATCCACAAATACTCGTTGTGCTTCTGCTGCGCCCTGGGCTCACTGCCCCGTCCTGGGGTTGCGTCAAGACCCCTTTATAGCGGAGCCGAGGGCCGGCCCTCACCTGCAAGGAGGCTGGAGGGCCTGGCCTGACCCCCCACCTGCCCCCCACCTTCAGCGGCCTCTGGCTCCGGCCCTCTCGGGGTTTTCGGGTCTTCCGGATGCTGCTTCCTACCCGCCTCCCCAGCTGCCCTGCTCCTGTGTCCCAGCCGGCAGTTCTCCCACTTCCAGTTAAATAAATGCCTCTTCCTCCAAGAAGCCTTCCCTGATCTCATGAGGGTGAGTTAGTCCTGCGACATCTCTAAGACATTACAGAGTCTTCCCCTCTTAGAAGATTCCTGTCCTGTGCAAGCGTTTCTGGGTGTGGCCTTCATCCTGGTCAGGCCTGGGGGGCCTCTGTGAGGCTAGGTGGGGACGGGAGGGCTGGCCGAGACCATGCAAGGTCCCTTTCCTGTCTGGATGTCACAGGCCTCTGGGGACAAGGCCCGAGCAGCTAGGCGGAGGTGGGGGAGGGTGGTGCTCCAGGGTGGGAGCTGCGGCCAGGCTGGGGGGAGGGGGGTAGGCATGTGGGGAGGAGACATTTTCTGCTCAGGTTCCTTTTAAGCAAATCAGGGACCTGGGACACAGCCTTCTCCCGATGCCGATGCGTATGGCTTCCCTTGGGTGCGAGGGAGCCACGGCTGGTCCCAGGCCCGTTTCCCCGCAGGGGGTCTCTGGGCAGCCAGGGGCTATTAGCCCCCCGCATCCCACTTCCCTGATTGGAGGTCATGCCTCCCAGGGCCCATGACCTCTGCCGGGTGGAGACCGGGCACACGGGGGCCCAGGCGCACAGCCTTCCTTCTCAGGCCCTGGCTGGAGGGAAGGGTCAAGGTCAAGCCCAACCACCCTTGGGTTTGCTTTGGGAGTGTTTCTGTCCCCTCCCGGCACCAGGGGCCGACCCTGGAGCTGGGTTCACCCACCCCCACCTGGGTGCTGAAGCAGCACCTGAGCATAAACTTGATTTCCCTGTGCCCCCCTGACTGCCCCTTCCCCAAACCGCAGCTCTGTTTACAAGGCGGCAGGAAATTAGGGACCTCAGCTTCCAGGCTGTGACTCCACCCTGGGAAGAGCCCAAGGACCTCCCCGTCCCCGTCCCTATGCCTTGGCCTGACCTTGGCTGCCCCTCTGGTGGCCCAGCCCCACCCTGGCCCAGTCCTTGCTGTCTGTCTGTCCATCTGTCTGTCAGTCCCTCTGTCTGGGTTGGAGCCTGGAGTTGGAGGTGCTCCCTGCGTCTGGAGGAGGTGCTCAGGTCCCTATGGGGACACCTCCCCCAGAAGGCCCTCTGGGAATCCCCGAGATTGGACCAGACCTCCTTTCTGAGTGCCTGCAGGGCTGCAGCATCTCTCGTGTGTGAGGGTCAAGCTCCTCCTCGCCCCTTCTAGGCTGCCCTGGTCAGGAGGACAGGGGCCGCCACTTGCGTCCAGTGCCCCAGCCTCTGCGCCCCGCCGGCCAGGTATGAGAGCAGAGGGGTGACTGCGGGGACGTGGGTCTGGGGGACTCACGGGGCCGGTAGCTCACCCACCCGGCGGTGGGGCTCAGTCGTGTGCCCGTGAGTGTGTGCTGTGTGGGGCTGGTTTGTAAGCCTGAAGGGCCTGCCTGGCACGTGTGGTCACCCCTTGTCGCGGATGGGGACACGGAGGACTTTCTCTGCACTGCCGGCCCCCAGAGAACCACGCTGGAGGCAGAGGGAGGCGGGCACGAACCTCAGAAGGCAGAGAGAAAGGCGGCCCCCGCTGCTGAGTTTGCAGGGTCCCTGAGAGCCAGGCCGCGGCAAGCCAGGGGGGCCCTCTGGGCTCTGCATGGGGGCGACAGAGGCTCCGTGCCGGGGTGAGGGTGCCCCTCCCGGCTCTGCACAGGGCGACAGAGGCTCCGTGCCGGGGTGAGGGGGCCCTCCGGGCTCTGCACGGGGCGACAGAGGCTCCGTGCCGGGGTGAGGGTGCCCTCCAGGCTCTGCATGGGGGCGACAGAAGCTCCATGCCGGGGTGAGGGGGTGCCCTCTGGGCTCTGCACGGGGGCGACAGAGGCTCCGTGCCGGGGTGAGGGGGTGCCCTCTGGGCTCTGCACGGGGGCGACAGAAGCTCCGTGCCGGGGTGAGGGGGTGCCCTCTGGGCTCTGCACGGGGGCGACAGAGGCTCCGTGCCGGGGTGAGGGTGCCCTCCGGGCTCTGCATGGGGGCGACAGAGGCTCTGTGCCGGGGTGAGGGGGTGCCCTCTGGGCTCTGCATGGGGTGACAGAGGCTCCCTGCCGGGGTGAGGGGGGCCTCCAGGCTCTGCACAGGGCGACAGAGGCTCCCTGCCAGGGTGAGGGGGGCCCGGCGGAACTCGTGTGGATGGTCCGCTTCGTTTGTGACCAAGACAGAAACATTTATCCTGAGTTATTTTATGACGAGACCCCCTGAAATGCTCCTTCTGCGTGCTGGGGACAGGGGCGTTGGGGGTGGTGGTGGCTGGGCCGTAGGAAGAATAGGTGAATACAGCAGAACCGCTCCCGGCAGGAGGGAGTGGCCAGGCCTGGGAGTGTGAGACCAGGGAGGCTTCTCGGAGGAGGTGGCGTTGAGCTCAGGAGCAGCCTGGAGTAATACTCGTATAGGGTGAGCTGCATCTCCTTCCTCAGGACGTTAAAGCCCAGAGTGAGAAGGGGGGCCCTTTTGGGATGCGGCGAGGAAGGCATGGGGGAGGCGCCCATCTGGACGAGTGGTGGAGCAGGGGTCAGGGCGGGCAGTATGATATCCAGGAGGTGGTAGGACCAGGTGAGTGCCCTGTGACATCTGACTTCCAGCTGGCCTTGGAATGACCAGTGAGTGAGAGCCACTGGCCGGCCTGTGTCCTGAGACCCAGCGTTGCAGAGATGGGGCGGGCCCGTAGGGGACGGGGCACTTTCTGCTCCCCGGGAACCCCCTGCAGGTTTTCCGTCATTCGTGGGGCAGCTGGAAGGCTGGTTTCGGGGGAAGCCCGGGGTGGCCCCTCCTGCTGGCTCTGCTTCCGGGTCCCCCCGCCCCCAGTCCCCCCAGGCTGGCCGTGTCCCCCGCCCACCAGTGCCCCCCAGGCTGGCTGGGTCCTCTTGCCTCCCAGACCCCCCAGTGTGGCCGGGTCCCCCGGCCCCCCAGTCCCCCCCAGGCTGGCAGGGTCCCCCCGCCCTCCAGGCGCCCCCAGGCTGGCAGGGCGGTCTGTCTCACGGCTGGAGGCAGGACAGCACTTTCCAGACCAGCTGGCTCCTGTCTGTCGTCTGTCCTCTGCTTCCTGTGCCCCCACCCCTGCCTTTCGTCACGGTGCAGAGATCGGTGTGAGCCCTGGGCCTCCGTGGGTGTCTGTGGTCTGGGGTGGGGACCCTCTGGGAGGGGGGGCCTGGTGGGGCTTGCAGGGTGAGGCTGCCCTGGGGGGGCCAGGCTGGCATCCCCGGTCACCCGGCCCGCCCGTGACCCACACAGACACACGGAACAAAAGGTAATTGCACAAGCTCTGGACCAAATCCCGAAATCTGCTCACAAGGACCTCTATTTATAGAACCTCTTCTCTCTGGGGCCGGTCAGCCGTCCACACACTTTCAAGAGTTTATAACTCTATTATTAAATTTAAAGTTGGCTGCGGTTTTAATTCGAAGTGAAAACGGCATTTTGTGGGGGGGCGGGCGCGGAATGTGTGTTAGGGGGGCTGCCAGCCAGCGGGTCTCCAGGGGCTGCTCCCCTGCAGGCGGCCCAGGTGGGTCCAGGAGCCCCGACCACCGGCTTTCCGGAGCCCCGTGCCCAGAGGTGTTCCAGCAGCTTCTCTTCCTGGGCGTCGCTGCCCTGGGCGGCCGGGAGGTGCAGCCCACGCCCGGTAGCGGCCTCTCCCAAGGAGGGGGGGTTCCACCCTGTGAAGGGAGCTGCCTGTTCTCCGTGTTGAGGCCGGGAGCCTGGGGCCGGGCCGGCTGCTGGGCTCCAGACCCGTCCTGAGCATGCGCTGATACACTCCCGCCGTCTCCTTAGAGCCAAGTCGGGGTGCAGGGCTGTGCCCCGCACGTGCTGGGTGTCGGGACGGGGCTTGGGCTCCGCCCCGGGGCTCTGTTAGTCGCTCTGGGCTCCTCCTTCCTCTGGTTCTTCGGATGGTCATGGACCGCGGTTTGACCTCAGCACCGGCCCACATCCAAGCTCTCCTGGGAGGAAAGCGGCCAGGCGCCCCTCGAGCCGCCACGGCCTGGGGGCCCGCGGGTCTCAGAAGGTGGCCAGGGAGGCCGGACGGCAGCGTGGAGGAGGCCCGGCCCTGCAGACAGCGGCTGCTCCCGCCCCTCGCCGCGGGCGGGGTCGAGGGGAGGCTGGTCCTCGGTCGACCCCATGGGAACCCGCCGGGGCTCCGGAACCGTGCAGGCAGCGGGAGGCAGTGTGGACAGACCCGGCGGCCAGTAGGTGGTGTGCCCGGCCTGCTTTCTGGGCGCTCCGCCTGCCCCCGCCAGCCAGCTCCTCCCAGCAAGCTGGGCACATCTGGAAATGTTTGATTTGATAGAGTGTCGCTTTACATTGCAGAAATGAGCGTAAGCGGTTTTTTGACCCACCAAGTGAGAAATGTGATCTGGGTTTTACTGCCGACCCTTTAAATAAAAAACAGATCGCTTATTAAACCATTATCTCTCAAGGATGGGGAGGGGCCAGAGTGTGCCCGGACGGGCACAGATGGAAGTGGGTGTGGCCCTGTCTCCCGGCGAGGCGGGGGCGGGGGGCGGCCGGGTCACTGCTGCCCGCTGAGGGAGGGTGTGAGGAGGGGGCTGGGACCCGCGGCTGCCCTGTCGTCTGGGGGAGGTCTGCGCACTCCTTGCTGGAGCCGTGTGTCACCACCGGCCGCTGTTCACGGGCCCCGAGAGTGTGGCTCCCGTCAGGGAGGCCGGACAGGCTGCGTCGGCCTTCGTCGCGGTGCTGTGGCCGGGGTCCCTGCTCTGGGGGAGGGGCGGGGTCCGGGCTGTGTGGGGGGGCACAGGTGGCCGAAGCCGGGGCCTCCTCGGCGGCCGGCGCATCTTTAGCAGGCGGGGGACCTCCATCCTGGGGGTCCTGGCCACCTGAGAACCAGAGGCAGGCTGGCGTGTGGCTGGCGCTGGGCCCCCAGCTCCGTGGGGTGCCTCCCATTTTGAACTGTTTTGCCTGATGAATTGGGTGTCATTTCCTGTATTTACAGCATATTCTTTACAACGTGTTCTTGTATCTCCTGCCCTGCCCCGAAGCATTCTCAGTAAACAGTCTTGGTCTCGGCCCTGCGCGCGCGTCCTGGTCAGCTGACCAGAGGGCCACCTGCGGTCCTGCCAGGCATCTTCCATCCAAGGACACATCTCGGATGCGCGGTGCTGGAGCCGGGGGTTCCTGAGCCGACCCAGAGGCGACGGTCAGGCTAACCGAGCCGGGGGCCGGGTCGGGGGGACATCCAGGAAAACACAGGAGGCGTGAGCGGGAGAGATGGGGGTCAGGCACACAGGAAGGATGGAGGTGTGATCGTGTCGATGAGCAAAGTCGGGGACAAGTTCTGAGGACGGGGCCGAGGTGGCCTGGTGCCAAGCCCGGGGTCTGCCCCCTGCAGTGCCGGGGGTCCTGCGGACTGCTGGGGAGGCGGGAGGGCCCGCGGAGGGCCCCTGAGCCGCTGGGAGGCTGGGGAGCTCGGGACTGGGCAGGGGTGCACTGGGTCCTGGGGTTGTTCAGTGGACCTCTGTGGGGGGGGCAGAGCCCGGAGCTCGGGGAGTCTTGGAGATGCAGAAGGACCCCACAGCCCCGACCCCAACCCCCTCAAGGCTGGGGGTGGTTCCTGACCGTCCGGCTGGGCTGTGGGGCCCACTCTCGGACTGGGCCCATCCTGGGTGCTCCTGGGGGTGCGGAAGAGGCAGGTGCTGCTTCTCAGGGGCCGGTGAGGGGTGGTTGGGCAGGCCAAGGGGCAGGCCAGGGGTGCCGGAGACCCCGTGGTGGGGGCTGGTCTCGACCGGTCTCTGGAGGGACGTGGGATTCCCATGGGGGGTGTGGCCAGCAGAGCAGCGACAGGCACGAGGCACCGAGTTTGGTCTGACAGCAACAGTGCCCCTCTGCGAAGCTGAGGAAAAGGAGGCCCAGAGAGGGTCAGTGACTGGCCTAGGGACACACAGCCAGGAAGTGACAGCCTAAGACAAGGTTCCAGGGGCCCGGGGTCCCACCCTAGATAGGCAGCGCTGCTAGGGCAGGATGGGCAGCGGGAACAAAGTGGCCTCTGTCAGTGACAGCGGCCACAAGACCCCCCTATCCTGCGGACCCTGGGCTTGATAGCCTTGCCTCTGTTGGCCACCACCTTCTCCGACACGGCCTGCTGCCCGCGCTGGATTGGCTGGGCAGATTTATCTCCGTTGTCATTACCGAGAAAAATATGGCCCTGCCCGAGTCACTGTAGTTACCGTGACAGCCGTGACGGGGACACGCGTGATGTATGGGCCGACACGCGTGTGGCCAGACGCACCATGGTCCCAGCTCAGCAGACCTCACAGGGCTGCTCTTGACCTTGAACAGGGCCTGTGACCGCAGCAGGGACCCCCCCCAACACAAGTGGGGGCTGCGTCTCAGTGGCCCAGTGGGCCCCCAGCCCCGGGGTGGCTGCACTGTGGGGTCTTCAGGCCGCAGCCTGGTCGTGGGGGCTGCATCTGACTCGGCGGGGGATAGGGACCTGGCTCAGGGGACAGCTGGGTCCCTGGGCTCCTGGTGGCTAAGGTGTGGGTTTGAGTGAAGACAGGGGCTCCCCGGTTCTGCCCCCCACCCAGGATGTCCCCCTCCTTCCTCTGGCCCATAATTTTTGGCCACTAGTTTGACCCCCCATCCCTCCAGGGGCAGCTTTGGCCCTGGGAGCCTGGCGCTCCCTTCCTCCTCTCCGGCAGAGGGTCTGCTTCTTGTCCAGCTCCTCTCCGGGTCCGGCCTGACGCGACCCGCCGCTGGGCTGGGCTTCGCCTCCCTTCGTTCCGAGTCCCAGGACCTTCTGCGACCTTGATTGCCACCAACACCGTCTTAAATCGAGGGGCACACAGGGAGGGCCCCTTGGCGCCACAGCCACACCGCCTGCTGTCCATGTGCCTCTTGCTGCCGGGGCGGTGGGGGTGGTCAGGGTGCCCACGCGACTCCACCGCCTGCCTGCCGTTGGGGGTCTGGAACCCGGAACCCCAGCTGCACCGATCAGCTCCCTGGAGAATAAAACCCTGAGCGGAATGGGCTGCTCTGGGGATGAGGCTGAGGAAGGTGGGGACCCTGGAGGCCACCGAGAGTTGTGCTCAACTGGGTGTGGGGGGAGGCGCGTCTCACTCAGGAGGCCCCTTTGTGCCTTCTGTGCCCCCAGAGGACTTGGGGGGAGGACCGGTTGTGGCTTGGATGCAGGCAGCTCCCTCCCCAGGCAGGCTGGCCACACCAGATCAGGAAGCCCCATACTGCCGTGGAGGGGAGGGGAGGAGTGGGGGGAACAGGTTTGTGGGGTCAGGTCCGGGCCCAAGGGGAATCCTGTTGGGGGTGGGGGTGTGTGGCTGGGACCCAGGCTTTGCCAGGTGGGGCAGGGGTGCGGGGTGACCTCTGTCCACAGGGCAGCGTGGGGCCTGTCGCTCAATCACAGGGCAGACCGCGGGCCATGCCTCCCCTGCCCCGCCCCTCCACTGCCGTGGCTCCTGGTGGGTGGGGACAGCCCCAGCTCTGGGCTTGTGATCCAAGGAGACACAGGTGCAGAGGGACAGCTGAGCCACAGGGCGGCCCCCAGGGCAGAGGGCAGTGAGGCCTGGGGCCAGGGGCTCTCCAGTCCTGAGGGCGAATAGAAGCTGGCACGGAGGGGGACCAGGCAAGGACAGGCACCTCCCCCGCCATCCGGTGCCAGGCTGGGGTTGGGGGAGGCCAGCGGCTGGGCCTGGCGGAGCTGTGCCCTGGGGCAACGGGGCGGGGCTCTGGGGGGGCGGAGCTCCCCTCTGTCTAGACAGTCACACTGGTCAGGTCATCAGCCTCTCTGCCCCCTTCCCAGGGAGGGTGGTGACTGGATGTGTGCATTCAGCAGGGAGATCCCGGGTCTACGGTAGGTGCCCAGTAAATGCTTGATGGACACACAAATGGAACGGGGTGAGGCGGCTTCACGCGGGCCGTGTGCCCTCCGCACCACCCTGGGCGGTTCCAGGCTCTAGCCGGGGTCCGCCAAGCAGACACGCACACACATCCCCTCGTGTGAGCACACCCATTCGCACACAAACACCAGTGCACGCCCATGCAGGCACCCACACTCACACTCACAGTCGCACGAACATGGGTGCTCCTGCACACGCACTCACGTGAGCACCCATCAGGCGTGCGCCCTTGTACTCACGCGCCTCTGTGCACCACGACCGCCCTGGGCGCGCGCACTCGTGCACGCGCACGGTGCAGACGCGGGCCCTGCTGGTGCGTGCAGCGCCCCCGGACGTCCTGCTCCGGCCCAGGCGCGGGTCGCGCACTGGAGCATGTTCTGGATGGATCGTCCCAACGGGAATGGCGTGTGTCTCTATGGGGAAAAATTGTACCAGAGGTGACCGCCGCGTCTGCTCCTTCAGGGGGAAAACAGCTATTTCAGCGGCTGACCCGGGGCCGGGCGTCTGGAGCAGCTCTCAGAAGCCTGTGCGATGACTCGGTCAGTGTTTGTGTCCCGGGAGGGAAGACAGCGGCTGGGGGGCTGTGCGCCGGGCTCCTGGCAAGAGGCCGTCCAGTGGTCAGTGCCGTCCAGCCTGGGCCTCCTCCAGCCAGACCAGAGGCCAGCCAGTGGGGCGCTGTGGGGTGAGGCAGCCTGACGCCCCGCTGTGGACCAGGTGCCCGGCAGGAGAGAGCCCTGACTGTGGGGGGTGCCCATCCCCCTGAGCCTGTCCCTCTAGCCCTGCATCCGTCTGAGCTGGAAGTGCCTCTCCGGCTGGTCTGGAGGGGGCCCCCCCGGGGAGCGTGGGTCCCAGACCCCTGTCACCCCAGGGCAGGGGGACACCTTGGGTCAGTCACAGATGAGCAGCTCTTCCACCGTGGTCACCTTGATTTACTGTCCCTGTCCCTTTAAAGGCCTCCTCCGGGTGCAGGCGGCGAGCCCCTCCCTGGCCGGAGCTGCCCCGTGCGCTGAGCTGGGAAAATCTATTACCGCCGAGTCATTAATCTGGGGCTGCCGCCTCGGGCGCTCCGGGCCCTCTATTTAATGGGCTGCTTCCTGAGCTCGGAGCCGCGCCGCTCACCTCCCTTGATCAGCTTTGTTTAATTATCAAAATATTTGATGCAGAAAATTGACATTAGTTCTGAAGGTTCTGCCCTGCTCCCCCCGCCCGGCTCCTGGTGACACTGAGTGCCGCCGCTGCTGCGCCCCTCAACTCAAAATAGCAAGTGGGCCGCCCAGCCTGTGCTCGGCCAGGCGGACATGGCCAGCAGCCGGCCTGGCCTGGTGTGCCGCATGAGGCCGCCAGGCCCGCCAGGCCCCCACCCAGGGTCCGCAGTGCTGGACCAACGGGACACGTGTCCCTGGTCCACTCTCATGGGGGCAGCTGGGGCTGGGACACAGCTTTGCACGACCATAGTGGCAACTCCCGTGTCCCTCTGTCCCCACACTGCTGACCGCAGGCGGCGCTGGGCTCCCAGCTTGGGCACCGCCCGTGTGTCCTGCTGTGGGGTAGTTAGTGCCTCACCTGTTTGCAGGGGCCCCTCGGGCCGGGGGCAGGCTGCCCTGGATGGCTGAGCCCCTCCCTGTGGGACAGGACAGGCCCTGTGGCCAGCCACGTGGCCCACGCCTAAGGAGAGGTGGGAGAGAGCCGTGAGCACCTGGCTCCGCTGGTCCACGTCTGTAAGCCTCACGCTGCTCCCTTCCACGCGCTGAGCCTGGAGCCCTAAAGGCTTCGGCTCCTGGGCTCAGACTGGGGACAGACAAACTGCCCTCTTTGCATTCCGGTCCATGGTGAGGGTGGCTCACCGGGCCCCGTTCAGGCTTTAGGGCTGGTCTTGGAACTCTGTGCGTGCAAGGGTGTGCACGCCTGTGCCTGCGTGTGCCTGTGCGTGTGAGCCTGCACCTGCATATGTGTGCATGTGCGTGCCTGTAGGTGTCCCACGTCTCCTAGACACATGCGCCTATGCGGGTCCACATCCACGTCACTCTCAAGGAAGTCCTTGCCGCCTGACCCTGGATCTGGGGCCGTCCGTCTGTGGGCGTCCATCTTTGCTTCCAGAGGTCAGTGGCCCCTGGATGTGGCTTCCTGGTCCAAATGGTCAAGGTGGGGGCGGTGGGAGCCACGGCGGGCTTTTGAGCAGAGGTTGGGCACACAGACCCGTCTGGCGAGCAGTCCAGCTTCACAACTGGATCAGCAGACCCAAAACTCATTTATTTGCTCACAGTTTCTCAGTCTCGGGGACACTGGCTAGCGTTTGTCCTCAAACGTGGCTTATTTTTAGATGTCAGATAATTTTCAAAACAGAAAGTAGTTTCAAGGTTGAGAAGAAGCCATTATGAAAAACAAATAGTATTCAAGCTCCCGGGGAGGGACGGACACAGGACGGCGCCGCACTCGGAGGCAGAGCGTGGCCACGGCGTCAGGCCCACCGTGCATGACTCCCCGGCCGCTGGGAGGTGAGGGGGCGGCCGTGGCAGCTGGCGCCGGGGCCATTCTGGAAACCCGGGGCTCCCGTCTCTGTAACCAATGCGTGCTGTGCATTTGTGAGCCCGGGAAGAGCGACGCGGTCCCCTCTCCGGAGCCGGGAGCCACGCTGTCCTACTCTGCCCCAGTGCTGGCTGGCGGCGCCCACTCCTCATCTCTGGTGGCAGGTGACACACCAGCCTTGGCCACTACCACGTGTGGCCCCATCAAGTTGAGACCAAATGCCACATCTACACACCAGGGGCCCTTCAAGATGCAGAGCCAGCAAGCTGGGGCGTAGGGGAGCCCCGTTTTCTGGGGAACAGGAGCGAGGTGGGTCTGTTGTCCGCACTGGGTAGACGAGTTTAGTCAAAACGATTCCATGGGTCTTTGCTGAGTTCTGTGTGAGGGGCGGGGTGGGGCCATGTGGCCTGTAACTGGGGGGCTTGCAGGAACCCCGATGCCTGTGGGAATTCATGGGGCAGGGACTTGGGTCACGAGGGGGAACAGGTTGCCTGGGCAGGACCGTCCCGGGCTGCAGGGACAAAGCCCTCCAGGATTGGACTCCCTCGCAGCCCGCAGGCCAGAGGCCCGAGTTCCGGGGGTCGGCAGGATGCCCTTCCTCTGGGGCTCAGGGGGGGGCTCCTGCCACTGCCGGCTCCGGGGGCTCCAGGCGGCCCTCCAGCCTCTGCTCCGCGGTCGCGTGGCCACCGCCTGCTTCCTGGGTCTCCTCTTCCTGGACACCAGCGGTGGGATCAGGGCCGCCCCAAATCCAGGCAGTTCATCTCGAGATCCTAGCTAGTTACACCTGTACAACCCTACTTCTGCATAAGATCTCATGCTGGAGTTCAGGGTAGACATGACCTTGGGGGACCTGGCCAGCCTGCCCGTCTGTGGGAAGCAGTTTCCTCGTTGTCCCTGAGCGGCCGGCCGAGGAGGGACGTCCGGGTGACGGGAGTCAGGGCTGTCCCCCAGAGAGAGGCAGGCAGCGACCTGTGTGCAGGACGCCGGGCAGCCCCGGAGGGCGCTCTCCGGAGCCAAGGGCAGCGGCCTGCGCGGGGCCCACGGACCGCGTGCGAGCCACATCCATCGTCCACACTGCGGCCACTCTCCTAAATCTCGGTGGAACCGAGCAGGCGGGGGTGGGGGGGCGGGTAAATGAACATGCTAATAGATACCCATGGTAGTGACCTGCTCTCCCCCCTCCTGGCCCAGTGGTCTTTGATCTCATTATTCTGGACGCCGCCTGGGGGCCACGGGCAGGAGGCCTCTGTTAATGCTCACGGAGACCCCTGCACTTCCACAGCGAAGGCACCGTCTGCTCGCTGCGTCGGGCGTCTCAGTGGGCACAAGGGGGGTGGCATTTCCACACGAAGGGGGCCCGCCCCCCTCCCTGGGCTAATTCTATTTGACTCCCAGAGCAACTTCCCCCATCTGCACAGCCCGCCCCTCCTGGGAGCTGAGGCTGGGGGGCCGTGGTGTCTGGGAACCGGGCACTGCCCTGGGCAGGACGGGGGCCTCCAGACGGGCACGGGAGCATTTGGGAGACCGTGCCTGTGTGCCCCGGAAGGGACGGCATCTGAGCCATCTCGGGCAGGGCGGCTGCCCAGACACTCGGGGGTTAAGCCTTTTCACGCCATCAGCGCTGGCGCCGGGGGCGATCGCTTTCAAAGATATTTGTTTGTGGTCAGAAGTCGTCACAGTCCAGGGCTGCCGAGACCTTGACTTTCCCTGACACTTACAGTTATTGCCGCCCCGGGGACTCTCTCTGCGCCACCTGCTGACCCGGCCAGACGCTGGGCTGTCCCGTCTCCCGTTCGCGCTGGGCTGTCCTCCGCGTTGTCGCCCCCCCCCCCCCCCGCCGCGCAGCCGGTGGCACAGAGCCCCCCCACAGCGTCCTCCAGAATCCAACTGCAGCGCTGTTTCCTCCCCAAGCCTGTGCGGGAAGGGGGGGCAGGGACTCCAGCCCCGCAGACCCCTCCCAGATAGTGTCACCCTCCTGGGCGGTGGGGGGCGAGGGGCCAAGGAGGGGCAGATGTGTGGACAGAGCTGTGGGGGAGGGGAAGGGTCAGAACGCCAGTTTCTTCTCATCCCGGCTCTGCTGTTTCCTGGGAGGGGCCTACCCCCCAGCGCGGCCTACTCCGGCCCGGCCCGCGAGGTGCTGCTGGTCGCGATCCTGCACGGCCACACGCCCGGGTCCCCCGGGTGCCCGCTCGGAGAGTGCCCAGCACCAGCCCGGGTTGGGGGGGCAGGGGTGCTGTGGCCGGGCTGTCTGTCCCGGGCAGGCGGTGGCCTGGCCTCTCTGTGGACTTGGCCTCTGTGGCCCCCGAGGTCAGCGCTGGCCCCAGGCCCCGCAGCACTCACTGCTCAGGAGAGCCCCCGCCTGCCTCCGCTCAGGGCCTCAGAGAGCCGGTGCACAGACCACCCGCTGCTCCTGCCCGTGCCGGGGGACAGGCGGAGACGCTCTCTGAGGAGAGGCATGTGGGGAGGGGGTGTCTGTACCCTCCCCCCGCATGATGGCAGGGGCCTCAGTCTAATCCGGAGGTGCTGGGACAGGTCCTGTCCGAAAAGTGCCAGCTGCCCCTCCAGTGGGAGCTCCGTTGGCCACGGGGAGCCCCGCCCCCGCCCCACTGCATCGTAGGCCCCAGGGAGAAGGGCTCCCCTCAGCCTTTGCCCGGGCTAATAGGCGACCATGGGGGGGGCCAGGGGAGCGGCCCCTTCCGGGAGGCCGGGCCCCGAGGGTCTGCCCACCCCCTTCCCCGCTGACTGTGAGGTTTCTTTATCTGAAATGCCAGCACTACTCCCCAGAGATTGTGACCCGGAGTGACATGTGGGCAAAGCCTGAGCCTGATCCCAGTGTCCCCAGTGCCCCAACCCATCTCTCCCCGGGTCCTGTGAGCCCCCGAGGCACCCCCATCTCGGGCTGAACTCATCTGTGTCCCAAATGCTCACCTGATCTCCCTGAGCTCTTGCAGCGCCCCGCCCTCGGGGGGGGGGTCACCGTTCCTCTCCTCCCCCCTCACATTACGTTGGCTGCTGAGTCCCGATGGCCCCTCTGCCGCCTGTCCCCCGTCCAGCCGTGTGTTCCCTGGGCCACGCCTGTGTTGCCTCTGCACTCCCCCACCCTGGCCAGGCCACTCAGCTGTCCTTAGGAGCTGGCCGGGCCCGTGGAGACACCAGGCCACAGGCTCAGCCGGCTGCCAGGGCCTCTGGCGGTGGGGGGATGGGGGGTCCCAGCCCCGTTCCAATAGTGGCCCTATTGCCACTGTGGCGCACGGGCCTGGTGGCCCAGCCTGTGGGTGGCTCCATGTCCCCCGTGTCCCCATAGGGCTCCTTCCCTCACCTGGCACAGCCAGCTGGCTGGCCTTCACCACCTGTTCTGATGCCGCCCAGAGCCTCCAGTCACCCCTCCCCCGCCCACTGGGGGCAAGCGCCCCTCCCCCAAGTGTGCCACTGGCCTGTTCACCCTGTGCTTTGCATTGTTCACTAGATCCATTTGCTTGTGTGCTCAGCAGCTGGGTACCCCCAGCAGGGGAGGCCGTGCAGCCCCAGGGCTGGGCAGCAGTTGGGGGGCCCACAGGGGGCAGCAGTTGGGGGCCTGCAGGAGCAGCCCTTTGCAATCAGCATGGGCAGACGGGTGTCCCAGCAGGAGAGACGGTAGGCGCAGAGCCAGGGGCTGCCAGCCTGAGTGAGGACAGACAGACAGATGGCTGGGCAGTGGGGCGGGGGCTCAGCCTCCAGGGCGATACCCCAGCAGCGCTCCGCAGAGCATGTGAGCCAGGCTGGGCTCTGCACCAAGCACAGTGTCAGGAGATGCGGCTGTCTGTCCCCTGGAGCGGGATGCGGAGGTGGGGCGGGTCGGGGGGAGGGTGTGTGTTCTGAGACTCCCGGGGGATGGGAGCCTGTCTCGCGCTGCATCCAGTGTCCAGCCCTGAACCCACCCCCACCTTCCCTGTGTATCACTAGGCCTGACATGTGACAATTGCCTCGAGCTTGGTGGCTTCAGACAGCGCATGGCTGCAGGAATGGCTTTGCTGGGTCACCAGGCTGCAGGGACCTGTCCGCCGGGCTGTGTTCTCATCTGTGGGCTCGGCTGGGGAGGGACCCACTTCCAAGCCCCCTGAGCTGCTGGCAGTCATTTTTCCCTTGTGGTTATAGGCAAACGTCCTGCTGGCCATCAGCCAGGGGTCACTCTGAGCTCATGGAAGCCACCCAGAGTCCCCGCCTGTGGCTCCCTCCCAACACAACAGTGCCCTCCTCCAGGGCCCGCAGGGGACTGTCACTCAGGCTCACATGGGTCTTTCTCACCTAATGTAACCTAATCAAGGGGTGGCTGCACTACCACCTTTTGTCATCTTTGTCATATTCATTTGTCCAGAAACAAGGCACTAGCTGCGCTTGCAGAACAAGGGGTCACATAAGGCCATGACTGATGGGGGGGTCACCTCAAGGGTGCCAAGCTCACCTGGGAGCACCTCAGACACGGACTTGGGGAGACACACTGTGGGACCTGGGTGTGAGGGGCTGTGGCCAGAGGGTTTGGAGGGAGTTAGGACTGGAAGCAGAGGTCACCCTGGGGACACAGAAGAGCCACCCCCAGACTCCGCTCCAGGGGCAGCAGCCTGGCCCTGAGGCCCTTTCTCCAGTGTGGCCCGCGGCGTGTCGAGGACTCCAGGGACAAGTGCAGGCCCGGAGCTGGGCAGTGGCCGGAATGCCCCTGGCCCCCGCACACTGAGGCAGCGTGGAGGCGGGCTGGGGGCCCATCTGCGCCCAGCGTCAGGGCCGGCGCGTCCTGTCCTCACCCCAGCCTCTCTCCCTGGTCCCAAGCCACTTCCTGGGGCTGCGGCCTGGTACAGGCAGGGCTGGGCCTCCTGGGGGTCGGAGGGCCGCAGGGTTCAGGTCCTCAGGGCTCCGAGGGGGTGTGTATGAGAAGGAAGGCATGGCAGGTGACCCCTCTGGGGGGCCCTGAGTCAGCAGACAGTGGAGGAGCCCCTCCTCCTGCCCTGGGGTCCATGTGGGGGTCACCACTGCCTGGATGTAGGTGACGGTGCCCAGTGGGGGCCTGGTGCTGAGGCTGTGCAGGCCATCGGGGCTCAGGTGGGCGGGCCGGCCCCAAAAACTGGGGGTTGTGCCCACGGATGGGCTCTGGAACCGAGCTGGGTGAGGCTGTGTGGCTAGAGATGGAATGAGTCTAGATCCTGGGGACCCCACAGGAAGAGGTCAGAGAGCAGGCCCAGGACAGTGGGGGTGGGGCCTAAACCACAGGAGGGGACAAGGACCTGGGTCTCCAAGGACCAGGAGTGCCTCAGGGTATCTTCCTGGGGTGGGGGATCCCTTGTAACGAGAGCTCACAGGGTCCAGGGGCCCACGAGTTCCCAGGTGCAGGGAGATGGGGGGGGTGTCAGCAGGCCACAGGCCAACCCTGGACCTCGCCGTCTGTGGGGACATCAGGGCAGCCGTGGGGCAGCTCCTGGGAGGCACTCCTGGCTCCTGGCCTGGCCTTCACCAGCCGGTCTCACCCAGGCCTGTCCCTGCCCGGTCCCTCCTAGAGCTGGTTTTGATTTTTGCTTAAAGTTTCATGGCGTGGGGCCTCCGGGGGGGGCCGTCTCCTACTGCGCAGATAGAGCTGTGCGTGTTCAATGAGGGTGTCAGCTGAGGCTGCCCGCCCCCTGGCTGGCTGGCGGCTAACGAGCCCGGGGCTGCCCTCCTCTGTCATGTCCAGTTTGGCGGGGCCTGCAGGGACACCCCCAGGAGGACACCTGCTTGTGGTGAGGGACTCACCCCACCTGGACGAGTTCCCAGGACCCGGCCCGGCTGCGTGACTCTGGCACAGCCTCAACGTGTGTGCGCCCCCATGCCCTCGGCTCCGCCACCAGGTCCCCCGCAGCACCTGCGTCCCCGATGCCGCGGGAGCAGAAAATCAGAGTGTCCACGCCCAGCCTCGGTCAGCCCTGACGCACAGTCTGGAGAATAAACGGTGCCGCTTTTACCACTCGTGGGACCCCCGAGTGTTCCATGGGACACTGTTTGGGAAGCATTGTCCGCATACTGGATCCCCTGCAGAGCAGTGGCCCCGAGGGTGGCCTGGGTCCTGCCGTCCTGCTGTGCTCCCTCCAGAGCGGCCTGGGGACATCAGCGTCATGCTGGTTGGTGATGTGGGTTCCGATGCATCTTCAGTCGGGGCAGTGAGTCCACTCCAAGCAGCCCTGACACTTTGGGGAAGTGTCTGCGTCTCTGGCCCCCGCAGAGGGTCTGATGGCTGTGGAGTGAGGCCTCGGTGTCCCCTGCATCAGGTCGCAGTGCCCAGGACCCGCCGCGGATGCCCTCAGCTCCCTCTTTGGTGAAAACATCAATCCTTGATGTTTCTAGTCCCACCAAATGCATTCTGCCCTGTTCCCAGACTCTCCCTCTGGGAGATGACCCTGTGGTGGAATTCTCCCGCGGGTGCTGGCCAGACGGGGTCCAGGGTGGCCTTGCACAGGGACGGGCCGTGACAAGGTCTGTGTCCCCAGCAGTCTCTGGGGCCAGCAACAACTGAGCGGGTCCGGGCTCCTCCCTGCCCACACCTGACTCAGGGCTCCGACCCACGGCCCCCCTCCTGCACCCCTCCATACCTGGCCAGTGTGTGTGCAAAGGGGAGTCCGAGGGATGAAATCTGGCGGGTCCCGGGGTGTGGCGGGGCCTTTCTTTTTCTTTTTCAGGCCAAAGAGACCCCCAGCCCGTCTGGTCCAGGTTCTTCCTGTAGGGGGAGGGGGAGCCAAGACTGCAGAGAGGAGCTGTCCCCCAGGCCCCAGCGCCCTGTGGGGGCCGCTCACTGCTCCAGATGAACTGTCCTGATGGGGAGCAGTGTCCTAGGACCTGTGGGCTCCCCAGAGCCCAGTGTGGGGGGAATGGAGGCACCCGGGCTGGGGGCTAGAAGGGCACCGGGCACCCACCCTGCTGGGCATGAGCCCACACCTCCCCGAGGAGCCGTAGGGGAGCCACCCCAGGCTGGGTCACTCTCCATGCTTCCTCTGGGGCATGTGTACAGACGTCCTGGGGCTGCCATAGCCAGGTGCCACCGACTTGGTGGCTTCACACAGGACAGACCTCTTTGCTCACAGTTCTGGAGTTTGAAGTTGGAACTCAAGACCTGGGTAGGACCCACTTTCTCCAGAGGTCCGAGGGGAGGGGCTCTCCAGCCTCCGGGGGCTTGTGGTCACATGGCTCCGGGATCCACCTCCTCCTCCCCGTGTCTGCGTGTCCCCTTCTGTGAGGAGAGGGCCCTGACCCACCGTGTCTCCATCTTAATCCGATCACGTGTTTCCACAGCATCACGTTCTCGGCGCCGGGAGTCGGGCCTTCAGCACGTCTTTCCAGGGGACACACTCCAACCCACAGCAGAGGGGTCACTGAACCCCGGACACTCGGGACGGGGTGTCCCTGTGGAGGAAGGCCGGGGGGCTGTTTGGGGCAGAATGTACTGAAGAGGCTGGGGGGGGGGGCTGGCA
>PJEM01017621.1:0-21245 GCA_004023845.1 Helogale parvula
TGTGCGGCCTCTTCCCATTCCCGTGCCAATGATCCTCTTGGGCTCCAAGGCTTCCTCTTGCTTCCGAGTGTCCTTCCTGCCAGGGCTGATCCTGAACTAGCACCACCCGTTCAAATATCCTCTCCCCAGAGGAGGGGCAGAGCCAGCCAGCATGATAGGGGCTCCTGCAAGGCTGCTGTGGGACGCTTTTCGCTAAGTGTCTGGATGACAACAAAAGCAGAGGAGTAAATGGAGCCAAGAGCCGAGTTCTGAGCAGAGGGTTAAAATGCAGGAGGTGGAAGGGGTCCTTAGAGGCCCACCAAACTGAAAGGGCAAGAAGCAGAGAGAGAACACAGAGATGGGACCTGGAGTCCATGGTCAAAGAGGCAGGAGCAGAACGCTGGTGGGAAATAAGGAGAGAAATCAGGAGAGACCCTGCTTCCAGAAGGTGCTGTTGATCTCCCCTCCTTTTTTTTTTTTAATGCTCATTTGTTTTGAGAGACAGAAAGAGCAGGGGAAGGACAGAGAGAGAAGGAGAGACAGAATCCCAAGCAGGCTCCTCTGAGCAATTAGCAAAGAGCTAATGCTCAAACTCATGACCTGAGCCAAAACCAAGAGTTAGATACTCAGCTGACTGAGCCACCCAAGTGCCCCAGCCTCACTCCTTTTTTTGTTTTTAGATTTAAAAAAATTTTTAATGTTTATTTTTCAGAGACAGAGTGAGTGAGCACAAGCAGTAGAGAGGCAGAGAAAGAGGAAGACACAGAATCTGAGGCAGGCTCCAGGCTCTAAGCTGTCAGCACAGAGCCCAACATGGGGATTGAACCCACGGACCATGTGATCATGACCTGAGCTCAAGTCAGACGCTTAACTGACTGAGCCACCCAGGTGCCCCTCACCTTCATTTAAGGTGGCTCATGGGGGCTGTTGACAGGGAGGATCAGCTAAGTGCTGAGGACGTGTTGGACCCCATGAATGGAAAACGTGGTTCTGTTGGCTTCTGATAGTGGCCTCCAATCCTAAGAAGAAACTCGAAGCTAGTCCCCTGAATGTCAGGGCCCTCACATTCCACCTGAGACATCCCATAGCTCGCGGCATGCCTTCGTTTAAAGGGGTACGTGATGTGGGGCCGCAATACCAGGACCCGCTGCTGTTCTGGGAAAACATCCTAAAAGCTACTGGTGCTTCTGAAGTGGCCGGACTCGGATTGAACCAGAATCTGACAAGGGTCTAAAGAGCAACTTCTTACATCCCTTTTGAAGTAACTGAATCCAAGAAACCAGAAGAAGCAAGAGGAAGAAGACTCAGGGGAGTCTGGCAGCTTTGGGAGCCCCTTCAGGATCCTTCTGCAGGAATTCTCTGGAAAGGGCAGGGATGCTTCAACACACAGCATCCAGAGTCCCGTCTGGTCAGGAAGCCAAGGGGAAAGCACTAGAATGGAGAAGAATACAAACACCAGACGGGACAGACAGACCGCAGCTTGCTCCCAGCTGGTGCCTGCATTGCTGTCACCAAAAGGGACGTTCTCCGGTGACCCCCAAAACTGGCCAGCCAGAACATCTTGGTCCTGCAGGTCCTCTAGGAGCCGAAGAGCCCTGTCGGTAGAGAAAGAATATTCAGCTCCTCTAAGAAGAACCTCTGATGAGACCCCATCCTGTTGGAGCAGCCGGAGCCAAGCCCCCTCTCATATCAGGTCAATACCATTAGGAACTGGAGAAAATCTGTCCACCTGTGTCCCTGTGGGATTGTATGCGGCCCTCGGGCTCCAGACTCTGGGTGTGGCTGACCGCTGCCTGTCTCCTGACCACTCACCAAGCCCTTCCCTACGTAGGGTCTCACTTGAGTCTCCCCAGTCGTGAGAGGGCTGGAGAAGACGAAGGCCGAGAGACTGGAAGTGGACCTGATGGGTGAGTTGGAACTTAAACCCGGGTCCTTTAATTCCGAATATCACACGCACCCCATTTCCCTTTTTTTTTTTAACAGATGGAGGACAAGTGATACAAAATAAGATCGATCTGGGGAGTTTTTTTAAAAACTGAATTTTTCATTTTATTTTATTATTTATTTCTGAGAGAGAGAGAGAGAGAGAGAGCACAAGCAGGGTAGGGTCAGAGAGAGAAGGAGACACAGAATCTGAAGACAGGCCCCAGGCTCTGAGCTGTCAGCACAGAGCACGACGCGGGGCTTGAACCCACAAACTATCAGATCATGACCTGAGCCAAAGCCGGACGCTCAACCCACTGAGCCACCCAGGCACCCTTAAAATTTTCATTTTAAAAGACTGTCCTGAGGGCACCTGGGTGGCTCAGTTGGTTGAGCATCTGGCTTCAGCTCAGGTCATGATCTCATGGTTTGTGGGTTCGAGCCCCACGTTGGACTCTCTGATGGCAGCTCAGAGCCTGGAACCTGCTTCTAATTCTGTGTCTCGCTCTCTCTCTACCCCTCCCCACTTGTGCTCTGTCTCCAAAATACATAAACAAAAGAAAAAGTTAAAAAGAAAAAATGACTGTCCTATATTCTGTGATGATTTCCTTCCTGCTTTTTTTGGCACTGAAATGTCTTTTCTTTATGAAATGATGCCGATTGTGGATGGTAGATTAACATTTCTTTTTAAAATTTAAGCCCTACTTGTTGAGATTTAAAAATGACAACCCTAGGTTAGCCCCAAAATTTACATTGGGAACTTGTCTGGTGTTTGACGTCTGAAAGCCCTGGGACAGTAGCCTGCGGTCCACAACCGTCACCTACTGCCAGGTGCTTAAAACAGCTGGGAACCCTGCCAAGTCCAAGTTTGCAGACTGTCCCCGCTGGAGTCCATGTCAGGGACTCTTGTTCCTTGCTGAGGGAGTGACAGCTCTTCTGTTCCATGGCTGCTCCCGATCTCAGCGCCGTCACCACCCCAGGGTGTCAGGGGTGACGAGAGGGACACCACTCATGTCAAACAGGTGGTAGCTTCCTCCAGGGGCTGTCGCTGCTTGCTGTATCTTGGGAGAGAAAAAGACCTGGCCATATTTCTTAAGCATATATGTTATCTAAAATATTCAGCTATGCTAAATGAATTCAATACTGCACCATTTGGAAGAGAGGTTCACGAACCACTAGATCTCAGCTGTGTAGTAACTCAAGCCATCATCTTTCCAGTGACTCCTCGTTGCCTACACATTAAAATGCAAAACGCAGGGAGCCTTGGTGACTGAGTCGTTGAGCGTCTGACTCTTGATTTCAGCTCAGGTCATGATCTCATGGTTCATAGGGCTTGGGCTCAGCTCAGAGCCTGCTCAGGATTCTCTCTCCCTGTCTCTGCCTCTCCATTGCACTCTCTCTCTCTCTCAAAATAAATATTTTAAAAATAAATAAGTAAAATGCAAACCCCTAAGCTAGGGCTCCACCAAACTATCCCCAATCAGATGTCAACATTGCCAGGAACCATTACTAACAGACTTGTAAGGGAGGATATTTGTAAACGAAATATGACTTGATCTGCTTTGTGTCTGATATAAAAGGTAGGTGTTATGCGGGCTCTAGAACTCCCCCACAATCTACTCTGGCCTCCTAAGCAGGCAACATATGCTCCTCTAAACTTGGGAATGTTGGGAACACCGAGAATCCCTTGGCTGAAGTCCATCCCACTGAGAAGGAGACAAGAGCTGTGAATCTCCTGTAGCCAATTGGTCTGAAGACTTCATCTCTGCATGTCCTTTTGTTTAGTGGCGCCGCCCCTGCCCAGGAGGACTGTGTCGGAGAGATGTCTGTTCTCTAGACTCTTGGTGATTAAAGACAAGAGTCCTTCAGAACCACTAACCTGTGCACCCAAGCTGTCATGCCTCGCTGGATCTGTATGGCACCCCCTATAGCCAGAGCACTGTCCTTGCTGAAGGATCAAAGCCACCAAGCTCTGCTCTTTGGTGTAAATCTTCTGTGACTGTCCCTCCCACTTCTCCCTGTGACCAGGGCTGTGGCCTCACCAGCACCACTGTCAGGAGAGCATGCTTCCTGTACCCTATCTCTGCTGTCCTGCTAAAGCTGGTCTGCCCCGTCTTACTTGAGGTTGGACAGACCCCACTGGGATCTTCTTCTTCCTATCTCAGGCACATGGGAGAATGTACCACAAAATACCGTGTCCCCCCAGGACTGGATCTGATTTGGGAGTCTAATGGTATTGTCTGCCGTTCTGAGAACATCAAAAGATTGTCCCATATTTTCACTGTCTTCCACAGGAAAAATGAGCCAGGCCCTCTCCTTAGGGAGCAGAGGGAGAAGTCAGCTCGATCCACCAGAATTGGGCTTCCCCAACCCCACACACAGCAGCTGAGCTGAGGTGTCTCTCATCGGTGAAAGGGGTGTGTCCGGATGTGCCTTTCTGATACCCACTCCCCATGATGTGAAGTGGAGAACAACAGCCTCTAAAACGTCTTACCCAGAATTAGCTAAACTCAAATCCTGGGCACAGTACTCCAAGATGCCAAGTAAGTCTGCCCAAGGTTTCTGGAACCAACTGCAAGTTTGGGGTTTTCCCAAAATCATCCTCAGTTTTGATAATTCAAATTATCTGACTCTCAGAATTCAGGAAAGTGCTATATTTATGTTTAGAGTGTTTTCATAGCAAAGAAAAACAAATAAGAATAGATCAAAGAAAGATTCATGGGGCAAAGAGATTCCCAAATGTGAAGCTCTTATGTCTTCAGGGACACATTGCCTTCCTGTCATTGATGTGTGACAACACAGAGTATTACCAGGAAGCTCATCCAGGCTTCAGTGTCCATGGTTTCTTTTAAATTTTTTTTAACAGTTATTTATTTTTGAGAGACAGAGAGAGGCAGATCATAAGTAAAGGAGGGGCAGAGAGAGAAGGACACACAGAATCCGAAGCAGGCTCCAGGCTCTGAGCTGTCAGCACAAAGCCCGATGCGGGGCTCGAACCCACGAACTGTGAGATCATGACCTGAGCCGAAGTCAGAGACTTAACCGATTGAGCCACTCAGGCACCCCCTCATGGTTTCTATACTGTAAGTATGACTGGTTGAATCTGTTGCCCTGTGGTTGCCCAGAGCCCCAGTCCCCTAACCACATGCCTGGTCTTTCCGGTGTGGCTAGCCTTACCCCAGTTCACCTCGTTAGCATAGACTATCAAGTGTGACCCAAGGGGCCCACCACGAATAACAGGACATTCCTATCACTCAAGAAATGCCACGAGTTTAGCAACTACATCCCAGAAGCCGGGACAAAGGCCAGACCTCTGTGTGGGGAAAGTGAAATCTTCTCTAGAACCAAACAGTCTCCTGAGGTTGGTTGTTCTAACACTCCACGGCATCTCACAGACCAAGGGCGCAACACTAAGTCAGTTCAGAAAAATCATAACACTGAGAAGAGCCCAAAATAATGTGGCTGAGGTGTGAGGCTCTTTTCATCTGCCTCAATTCAGGGGTAAACTAGAGTATTTAATAGAATATCTCCAATGTACGCACTACACCCTAGTGGAAAAAATAGAATTTCTCTCAGGTAAGCTATTGAAAACTACAGAGTCAGTTTACACTCCCTTATAAGCACTGAAGAACAGGAATCTTATGTCATGACTAAGTGTCAACCGTGTCCCAGCTAAGTGTTGGAATGACATCCTGTGATGAAAGTAGAAAAGCTAATGAGGACACATCCCTAGAGAGACCCTCCCCACCCCAAATGTGACAAACTTTGGAGTATCCCTAGCACCCGAACAGATTAAAAATATATCCCACTTTCCAAAATCTATGGGTATATATCAAATTAACAGCATTCTTAGTGCCAAGAGAACTTTCCTTGTCTATTTTTAAGTGTAACACGTTGGCAAGTAAAGGTATTCAGAGCTCTGCAAGCTCTAGGAAACCTTGCAACTGTACATGAAGCAGCTTTTTAAAAAGTTTCAGCAATCTGTGCGCCTGGGTGGCAAGTTGGTTAAGCATCCAACTTCGGCTCAGGTCATGACCTCGAGGTGTGTGGGTTCGAGCCCAATGGCAGGCTCTGTGTCAACATCTTAGAGTCTGAACCAGCTGAGTCTGGAACTGGCTTTGGATTTGTGTCTTCCTTTCTCTCTGCCCCTCCCCCACTCATTCTCTCTCTCTCTCTCTCTCTCTCTCTCTCAAAAAAAAAAATTAAAATTAAAAAAGTTTCAGCAATCAAAACAGTATATTTTAACAAACCTCTGAAAGTATCACTATGCAGTTGACAGTGGGGAGACATAGCTACCACTGAGCCCATTTTTAAATATTGTGTCTATTCCTGCTGTGTGTGACGCTTATTTAGTTGATACCCATGGATTGCGTACAGTCTAAGCGGCCCTGGGAAAGTAGTATGTACGTGTCACCCCAGAACAGGCTTTGTCAAGCTTGGATCAGAAGACCTGGGTCTGGGAGCAACTGGGTGGCTCAGTTGGTTGAGTGTCTGACTTTGGCTCAGGTCATAATCTCACAGTTCGTGGGTTTGAGCCCCGCATTGGGCTCTGTGCTGACAGCTCAGAGCCTGGAGCCTGCTTCCGATTCTGTGTCTCCCTCCCTCTCTGACCCTCCCCTGCTCACACTGTCTCTTTCTCTCTCTCAAAAATAAACAAAACAAAACAAAACAAAAAAGACCTCGGTCTACCTCACCAAATCTGTTATTGAGGGGAAGTTTATATCAAATTTAATCAGCATTCTCTCATCTTAACGTTAAAGAAGAGCAGATCCGTGTAGTAATGTCACTTTCAAGAGTAAATGCCATGCAGTCAGTGACAAGGAAAACTGTCAAAACTAACATCCTTCTACGAAGCAGAATTTATCAAGACAATAACTGCCCCAGCATCCCAACAAGAGCCACAAGCCAGCACCGTCGCTTCGCTGACCTTTCCTGTGCTGATGGCTTTATGGCAAGTTGGCCACGGTGCTTTCCTGACCATCTGTCTTGTCCTAAGACTTTGGTCGAATCTAAGGATTCATCATCAGCCAGATTTCCTTGCCTTAAGTTTCCGACAGTCAAGAAAGGAAGTGCTCAGGTCCACTGCTTTATGGAAAATCAAGACGCAACGTCCACCAAGGCGATCTTTCTGGACCCTGTACTGCCTTTATTTCTGTGATAACTGTAATGTTCAGCAGCATCATTGCGCCACTTTCCAAACCCGCTGGGCATGTTACAAGCAAAAATGCAAGACTCTTTTTATAAATAAGCTTCAGTTCACTTTGTGTGAATATTTACACGTATCTGGAGTTGGTTATTACCTTGGAAGAGGGTAATTGCATGTGGTCAACATTCCATAGGACCTAGACTGTGCCTTACACCAAACAGGTGTGCAAGAAATGATTCATTAAATTGTGGGTGGGTTTGAAGTCAGCACATTATAGAATCCCCCCCCGGGTGGACTCCCTAAGAGAATGTCTTGTGGTGTTAGAGTTTGGATATATATGGGGAATATTATGGATGCAGTGCCCCTGAACTTATAGCCCTCCATCTAAGAGGAATTTTGAAGGAGATCAAAGGAGATTCATATTGGTGAAAGAAATGAAGTCATTTGAATTCCACTGGCATTTCTGGCATTTCCAGAACTGGCATTTCCAGAAATGTAAGTTACTCCCAGAGTACGTGCAGCCCTAGAAGGTTCCTGTCCTAGCACACCTAGAACAAGTTGATGGATTCTGGTTTTAGGGTGAATCAGAAGTCATAGCAACTGTAGCCCCTGGCACGTAAATAGTGAATATCACGTGCCTATAAGCTCCTATGCACACTCCATTTTTTTTTTTTTTTACTATCTTGATCAGCCGTTGCTGAAAACTGTTGCTGGTAGCCTAGAGGAGAAATAATATCTTCACGGTTCACAGTTTACAAAACACTGTCATGTACAGTAGCTCATCAAATCCCTTCCAACAGCCAGGTGGATACTACTTTCAGAAACGAAAGTCTCAAAAATGTTGCACAGGCTGGGTAGGGAAAAAAACTGTGTCTCAAAACCAGGATTTCAACTTCAGAACTAGTTCTCCCCACTCTCATGGCTTTAGATCATCCGACCCTAAAAACACATACTTAAATGGATCAAAAGGGCACTAGAGTCACAAACCAAATTGGACTAAAAATTATTGTCCCAAGGATTAGTAAGTTCAGTGTATCATGGGGTTGTTTTGTAACCCTTACCGCATGTTGAGGGAATCTGTCAAGTTTTCCGAGTTCTTTGGCTGCAGGGTTGAATTCTTTTATTCTTTACTTATCATTCATTCCCAGCGAATGGTTCCAGTCTACCTCATTTGTACTTGCAAAATACTGGGACAAACAAAATGTCCCACCACAGAGGTTATGTGAGATCAACCTAAGTGTGCTGGCTTCTCTGCTAGAATTTGGAGAATTCTAGAATTCTCTCTCTTTTCTGTTCACTTGCCTGTGACACTCAGGAAGCTGAGCTCCCACGTCCCTTCTGGCCTCAGCCTCCCCTTGCCCACCCAGGGGTAGCCAATTGATGGCATGGGTCACTAAAACCAAACAGTAAGTGCCACAGGGTGATGTGCTAAAAAAAAAAAAAATTAAATTGTAAAACAGTAAAAACATCCACACTCTTTACTAACTTCGGCTGTAGACCAAGGCAATCTTTTTTATCCTAATCAAAATTTCATACACTTTTCCTTCTCTCCTTTCCTAACCCCACCCTACTGGATGAGTGTACTGCACACACACACACATACATACACACTCGTTTCTGAGGTCCAGTCCTCACATGACAAGGAGGATTTAAAATGAGAAAAGCTGAGGAGGGAGGGTAGAGGAAAAGAAACAAGCTAGCTAGATCGATGTGCTTCCAAATCTCAGGGGGCCTGGCTAATGTTAGTGCAGCTCGGAGACCGCCTAGTCATTTAATGAAACACAAGGAAGAGAGGGATGCATTTGCTATTCTAAAAAGCCCCAAGTCAGTGAATGCAAATGTGCCCTATTCAAGAAAACCAAATTAAAGGAGCTTCTGGGAATTCTCTGCATAGTTAAGCAGAACAATTTTCCCCCTTTAAGGCCATGTTTACCCTTCAGAAATCACATACCCTTAAGCACGGAGACCTAGAAACGCATCATTTTCAGGAAGGATGTGTTGCATTAGCCCAGCCTTGTCCTTCAAAGGAAAAAAGGAAAAATCCATCGTTGCCCTGGACCTCTTCTGCTGCACTGCAAAGACAGAAAATGGGCTCCAGGGCTCCCATCTGACTCTGAGGTGACAGGTGTCTGGGGCAGTCAGAGCCTTGGCTTTGCTCTAGCCTATGGCCACACTCCAGCGTGAAGACAGTCCCAGAGATTATAGACCAGGAAAGCGCCTTCAAAAGCCAGAGACAAGTAACAAGGCAAATGAACAGGTATGTGGAGAGCTCATACCCCAGTTCCCGAAATTTGTCACTAGGTCACTTGCAATGATTGACTCAAGACGCGTATTCTTTGCTTACATGGCTAAGAGACCTTTCTTCCAACCATTCTGTCTTCATCTCCAACCATGCTCATGTCGGTTTTAGGTTATGGAAATTTAATCAGCCTAGCCCAAAGTGCAAAGGGGATGGATGTGAGGATTCAGAGATCTATCTCCTAAGGAAAAACAAAAACAAATCTAGTGTAGACAGGAGCATATCTGCCTCTCTCTGGGTCTCTGTGTCTCTCTGTGCCTCTCTACCTCTCCGTTACTATATCCAAGTCTCTCCTGCTGCGAGGACTTTTCCTCTTGCTCTCTCCTCATTGTCCTCCCTGGTAAGAGGACAAGTCCCCCAGAGGACTTGTTTCCAATGCAGACAACCAGAAAAGACTGACACGCGTTCTGATTCTCCATTCCAGATTCCTAGAAATTAGAAGTTTGTGAGCCAAATGAACATACCCCTTGTTTTTATGAAACTGTAATGTTGTAGAAATTTCTAAGTTACTAAGTGAGAGGAAATGGTATGTAAAAGTACTGACAGCAATGGTAGAGAGAAAATGGCTGGGGATGCCAGACACTGAATGTTTATGTTACCCAAACTTCATGTGTCAAAGCCTAGCCCCAAGGTGATGGTATTTGGAGGTGGGACCTTTGGGAGGGACTTGGGTCAGGAGGGTGAAGTCCTCATGAATGGGATTAGTGTTCCAATAAGAGAGACCCCAGAGAGCTCCCTCACCCCCTCTTCCAAGTGAAGACACAGTGAGAAGCCATCCATCTGTGACCTAGAACGTGAGTGCTCACCTGACACAGAATCTGCCAGCACCTTGAACCTGGACTTCCAGCCTCCAGACTGTAAGAAATAAATGTCTGTTGTTTATAAAGCACCCAGTCCATGGTATTGTCACAGCAGCCAGACTGGACTATGACAGGAGGATTACGTAGATTGGGGGTAGTGGAAGTATCCTGAGGGAGTGACATTTAAGCTGAATCCTGCAAAAGAAGTAGGAACTAGCCATTCAAAGGGAAGGGGAAGAAGAACATTCCAGGCCAAGGAACCAGATGAACTAAGCCCCTGGATAGGGAAGAACTGAGCTTGTTTGAGAACCTTAAAGGCCAGTGTGGCCAGAGGTGAAGGAGGCAGAGGGCAAATTGGAATGAGCTACAGAGATCTCAGGAGCTGCACCCACATCATGCTAGGGCTTGTAGCCACGTTAAGAGATTTTATAGGCAGAGCGCCTGGGTGGATCAGTCGGTTAAGCATCTGACTTCAGCTCAGGTCATGATCTCACAGCATGAGTTCAAGCCTAAGTTCAAGCCCCACGTTGGGATCTGTGCTGACAGCTCAGAGACTGGAACCTACTTTGAATTCTGTGTCTCCCTCTCTCTCCTCCCTTCTCCCCAGCTTGTATTCTCTCTCTGTCTCTCTCTCTCAAAAATAAACATTAAAAAAAAAAAAGATTTGATAAGAAGTACAGTGTGGAGCAAAGAAATCATTTTAAGCAGAGGCATCACTTGTCTATTTATTTTTAAGATCTTTCTGGTGACAGCATGGACTGGTAACTCGGAAGCACCCGTGGAAGCAGAGAGGTCAGTGAGGAGCCCATTCGTGGGGTCCGGAGCAGAAAATGTGCTGGCTTATGACAATAGAGATAGAAGAGAAGGATTCAGGATAAATTGGAGAGAGAGAAATGACAGGCAGTGGGATGTACTTTGTTGGGGGGTAGGCATCTGGGGTAAAGGGTAGAACTCAGAATGCTCCCCCAGACTTCTGGTCTGAGCAGCTGGGTGAGTGCAGATGCTGTACTGAGACCAAAAGCTCCGGAACAGGACAGATGAGGCAGAGGAGGAAACTGACTCTGAGACACCAAAGTACAGCTGTAACATGGTTAATCGTGTATGTGTATATCACTGTAGGTATGAATCACAAGAGAGATATGGCCAAGAAGGACACATCTGAGAGCCATCAGGATCAAGAGGTTTGTAAATCATCATGGGAATGGATGAGGCCACCCAAGGAGAAAGTGCAGAGTGAAATGAGAGCAAAGTCTAGGACTGAGCCTGGACAATTCCAACATCGGGACCTTAGGGAGAGAGAAATCAACTGGGAAGTCTGAGAGGAAATGGCTAGAAAGGAATGGAGAAGACTGGGCAAGCTGGCTGTCACGGAGCAAAAAAAAAGAGAGGGGGTTGTCCCCCACTTCTGGTCAGTACCCCAGAAGGTATTTATTAGATATTATACATAGCTAATGATGACTCTATCCCCATTTCCCTTCCAGTCCCCTTCCTGTTTTGCACCTATTTTAAGTAACCTTTTTACTCTAAACTCTAACTCTAAATTGTATGCATCCAGTAATCCATCTGCTCACCCATTCACCCATCCATCCACCCATCCATCCATCCACCTATCCATCCACCCATTCACCTACTCATCCACCTACCTATCCATCCATCTATCTATTCATCCATCCATCCACCCATCCATCCACTTAACCACCCATTCATTTAGCTAATTATCCATCTACCTACCCATCCATTTATTCACCCATCCATCCACCCACCCACCCATCCACTTATCCATCCATCCATCCATCCATCCATCCATTTACCTAATCATCCATCTACCTATCCATCCGTCTATCTGTTCATCCATCCATCTACCCACCCACCCATCCATCCAAATCCAACTTCCCACTAAGCTGCAGGGCACAGAAAAGCCCACAAGGAGGAGCCCTCAGTCCTCTTTCCATTCTCGGTTCCTTTTTCTTCTCTGCTAGTTTTTGTTTTCTGGCTCTGAAGGAATAGTGCAGGATTTGCTGCACGTACGTATAATGATATCCATTCTGGTAGTCGGTCTTGGGAAAGTGCCTCGGATCTCAGTTTAATTATATTGAGTTAGTAGTAGTAATAATAGCATTAATAGTAACACTGTGATTGGAACAATCTTCCGTTTAATGAAGAGAAGGAATATTTCAGCTTCCAAGTTTCCCTCACTGTGTTTTCATACAGTCTAGCTTGCTTCTAACTCATCTGAGCCCACTTTCTCTCTGTCTCAGTTTCTTTCAATATTTGCATTTTCTTTCAGCCTGTCAGCATGAAAACCTTTCACGTAGTGATGCCTTAAAGGCAGCGTTGTGCCTTCATAAGGACGGTGAGACGGTTTTCTGTTGTGCTGCCTCACTCCCTCCCCACAGCAGAGGCCCCTCCTGGCTCAGCCAACGTCCCTGCTGGTGGCCAGTGTCCTCCCTAACTTCTGCCACCACTAGAAACACAAGTGTCTCCTCTCTCAGTGGGTCTTCCCGCCACCACTGGCATTTGCCTCTTTGTAGGTCATGTCTCCATCAGCTCCAGAACAACGGTGGATTTCATGCAAGGTTCCCTGCATAGAGTCACATATGCCACAGAGGACCCTCTGTGACCCAGCTGACACACACTAAGGTGCTACCGGCCTATCCTCAGACCTTCAACTGTGTTAGCATTTACTTTTTGCCAGTTTCTTTTTTCTTTCTCCAGACTCTATCAAAGTAACTTGCCAAAGTTCTCTCACTGTGCCCCTCGGCCTCTCTGCTCACTGCCACTTGGCTTGTTCCGAGGAGGCCAAGTCCAGCTGGGATTTTCACCTGCTGAAACCCACCTTGGTCTTTCTTTGGGGCAGCATATCACATAGCACTCAGCTCTTTTACATCCTCTTTTCCCTAAACTCTGAGCCCACTCTGTCAGTGGGTTGCCTCACACCCATTTGGGAGTCAGAGAAGGACGTAAATCCTTAGAAAAATAGATAGACTCCATCAGCTTGCGTTTGTGGTAGCAGGTGATGAATTACGGGGATTAAATTTCCAGCGAGTGAGAGCTGTTAACAAGGTAATGGCTCCACCAAAAAGAGGTTTTTGAGTGTCTTTCCCTGGGGATCTTTCAAAATAAAATGAACCTGCTTCAGATGATTTAGGGGCATGGATTAGATGACTCTTCAAAATTCCTTCCAGTGCTGAGTTTCCATTTGCCTCTCCCGGACTCTGCCCTCTGATTTCAGAAGGCTGAGTGAAGTTCTCCCCACCTGTGTTTTCTGTGGCCCCAGTGTTGTTGATGGAGTGAGGTGCCTTCTTGTAAATCCATCAGAAACATATCTGAAGCGTGCGCTGGGCCACATATTAAACCTGATGTCCTTTCATTTCTGTCCCTGAATAACAATTAGGCATCTATGTCCACACTTGGCCAGGTCTTAGATTTGCTGATTTGCTGCTTTTCTTTGCCCATGTCCATCCTACCAAGTGTTGAGTGCCTGGGCACTTCCCTGAGCCACTGAAGGTCTCCCAAGAAATAGTTAAACAGCAGAATTCTTCACTCAAGAGGGTAACCATGAACCCAGACATGGATTCCTGTGAAGCCTTTGGAATTTAAAAGCCGGAGAGGAGTGATTCTTGCCATCTTGCTCTGCCCAAGTGCGTTGCATGAGTTAACTTGGTAGCTGCAATGCCAAGGATTCGCTTGTTCCACTAACATTACTGAGCACCCACCATGTGCTGCGCCCGGTGCTAGGGAGACATCCAAAGACACAGCGCAGCGTTTTTGGTGAGCAGGGCTGCCTTCCGAAAACATAGCACATCCTACCATGGAGAAGGGAGAGAGCAGGGAAGACGGGGAGAGCCTGGACTATGGAGCCCGACACACCTGAGCTTCTAACCAACCACTTCACAGCTGTGTGACTTTGCCAAATTGGCCGGTACCTTGATCTTGGTCTCCCCAGCCTGTAGAACTTTGCGACATAAATATTTGTTGTTTAATTTTTTTTTTAATCCTGCTAAGCCTTGGTTTCTTACTCTGTAAAATAGGGCTAAATGTAAGATTGTGGTGAAGGTTAAGTGAGCAAATGAATGTGAAATGTTCAACCCATGTACCCAGTGTTCAGAGCCCACTGAACACATCATGATGACTCCTGGCCCCTGGATTTAACTGGGCTGTTTGGTTGAAGGCATGGCTCAGCACAAGGCTGCATTAAAAAAAAAAAATACAAAGTCTCCCACAGGAGGTTTTGAAAGGTAATACATGCCTTTCCTGAAAGTGTCTCGAGGGAGCAGAGAGAGAGTTGCACTGCACATTGAGGGACAGCTGGGCTCCCCACCCAGGATCACGACCCCTCTCCCTCCCTGGAAGCCACCTCTCATCCACCCCACCTCCACCTCCCTGCATTCCGTGATCCCCCTCACCCCTTCCCAGCCTCCGGGCTCCTCCTGGGCTCTCCTCTCTCCCCAACCCCCAGGCACACCACCCCCCCACCACCACTGGGAAACCTCCTCAGTTGTTTCAAGCCATGCCAGGTATTTGTCAGCATTTCTGAAGACTGGGGAGGTCGTGAGCTCGACGGAAGCAATTTTTTCTGCTTGTGTGAAACAAAACTGGATTTTAAAGAGAAAATATCCAGGAGAATCTGAAAAGATGTAGGGGAAGGTAGGAGAGGGTGAAAGGCAAGGTGTTCCCCCTGGGTTGCAAGACAGAACCGGCACGTGTCCTTCCAAGCATGGGGGGAATAAGTATAGTTCACTCTGGGACGAAAGCAGGGTCACCAATCATGCTGAGATGTGAGTGGCATGCATGTCACAGGCTCCCCAGAGCCTCTGGTCACTCCCCGCCATCACTGCGAGAGTAGGGCTTTCAGCAGAAGTTTCAAGAATGCAGTGGAGCACCCTGCCTCCCTCCCTGGGAGCCCAGGAGAGCATGCACGTTCCCCATCCGGGAAGAAAGCATGGGAGGGACGCCTGTTTGGTGGTGCCACACGGGTCATCAGCTCCACACTCCCAGGCTATGTTGACTTTCCCACGGTCACACCACGTCTCCAAAGAGGAACAAGGCATTAAAGGATCTGGATTCAAAACAAAGTTGGTGTGCTGTGAGCAGCTGCCCAGAGCCCCTCGTGGAGCCCCAAAGCCTCACGTGTCTCTGGGCGTGATCTGGCCACCATGAGAGTGGGTATCGGACACGTGCTTAGTACACTGACAGAGCCTCCTTCATTAACCTTGAGTCTGCATTTAATCGGATGCATTTTAAGGTGGATGGACGGTGAAGAGAGACTGAAGTTTAATGAATGCATTCCATGTGCCAGGAGCTTAACATATGTGACTCTAATGAATTCTTGTTATAATAGCTAGGTGCTATTATTCTCTTTTATAGATGAAGAAACTGAAGTTTCAGGATTTTAAACAACTCACGTGAGGTCACAATACCTGATAAGAAACAGATTTAAAGCCAGGTATGTCTGATTCCAAACATCTGCTTTGTATGAACTCAACACAGTTCCCCTTTCTGCAGTGTTTTACCTTAAAGTTAAAGACCATTAACCCTTTAGACCAACCTACACATTCATAAATTAAGGCTTGATGAAGAAACTCTTGAGAGAATCATTTCCACAGAAACAAATCACACATGAGGGGCTCCATTAAAATCATTAATTCATGCATCGCTCCAAACACCACACATACCCTGCCATTTCCATCCCTGGATTTATTTATGTCCTGGGTGTGTTCAGAATGGACGAATGACCGTGATCTCTGACATGCAAGTCAGACAGGATATCTCTGCAAATGGAGGAGGGAATTCACATTTTGAGAACATTCCAGTCTAGGTCGACGCAGGCTCTGAGCGGTTGAGATCTTTCACTGAGGCAGTCGGAGTACCCACATCACACCGAACAACTGTGCATTCAACGCTGCCATTCAGTATTTCGGAAGCCAAAATAAATGTGTGTGATTTTTTTTTCCACAAAATGTAGACTCAAAGAGCAAATGAACCTAATTCCTTCCCTTCTAAGAGCACCTTGACCAAATGGGCCCCCTTGTTCGCCCAGCTAATGAACTCTCTCCTCACTGCCAGGTGCCAGATCAAAAAGAAGTGGGGGAAATCTTTGATTAAAAAAGAAGGGGAATCACTTAATCATTACCTACTTAGTCTGGAAAGTCTGCAGAGCGCCTGGAGTGGCTCTATTAAGGCTTTCTTTCAAAAAAAGGTGGTTCTTCATCGGGACCTGGTTTTTTTAATTGCTTCTTGGCCTTCTGGCTAAGATCAAGTGTGGGACCTGGTTTTTTGTTCTTACAGCGTATCTAATTGGCCCTTCCCAAGGACATCTGGGTCTATCAGGAGACGAGATGTTGTGTCTCAAAGAGAAGAATTAAGGGAAGTCAGGGGGGCCCAGAATCTTTGTTGTTTTCTCGTTCCTCTGCCCCTCATAAGGAGACCAGGAGGTTTGAGCGTACTTGCTGAGCAGCCGGGCAGAGGGACACCCGCAAAAATGAAGCCAGGCGTCAACCCTCTGGATACGCGAGGCAGTGTTCAGGAGACGGGAGAGGAAAAGCCACGTCCGAATATCCTCTCTGTCGTGAAGTCTCACAATATGTTCCTGGAAGTCTTGTGTCCGCAGCCAGTGCACCCTGGATGCCCCTTGGCCAGGCAATCACTCCCGAAATCCTTGTGAAGGGAAAAAGCGGTTTCAGAGGCTTCCCACACAGCGAGTGGCACGTGAGGGCCTCTTTCCCCAAGGCACCAACAGTTGTCACTTGTGACTCAGCTTCTCAAAGCTCCCGTGAAAGTCTCTTGTGAGGTTCCGCCAAGGACTGGGCCTGCCTCCTTCAGGCCCCCAGATGGCTCCCCATCACCTTGGTGACTCGGTATTCATGAGAAAAAGAAAAATGATGCCGACACACGCCAACGCAGGAACTCGAGGTCGAGAAAGCTCCAAATCCTGCCGATGGACCAGCAGTTGTACGTTGAGGACAGTCTTTGAAAACTTGGGTCAGGGGTGCCTAGGTGGCTCAGTCAGTTGAGCATCCAAAAGCTCAAGTCATGATCTTGCAGTTTGTGGGTTCAAGCCCCGCCTTGGGCTCTGTGCTGACAGCTCAGAGCCTGCAGCCTGCTTCTGATTCTGTGTGTCCCTCTCTCTGCCCCTCCCCTGCTTGTACTCTGTCTCTGTCTCAAAAATAAATAAACATTTAAAAATTAAAAAAAAAGAAAGAAAAAAGGAAACAGGTAGGAAAACACATTACGAGCCATGTATGTGACCATTAAGAAAAGAGTCCTAACCAGATGGAAAGTAGCAAAGCGCCTCTTCAGCTTTCTCGGCTGCTTAGTAGCAAAGCACACAACCAGTTAAATTTCATACCGTGCATATAACCTGTACCAAAGACTTCAGGAACCCGTCATTAGCAGCAGAGGGGAGTTGGCCTGAATTTATAGAGTTCCCTAGAATGAGATCATTGCTTTCTACACTTCTCCAATTCTGCGTGAAGAGCTTCTTTACAAACCCTTTACAACTTTCTGAAAGTTAATGCAGTGTAGGAGGCAAGGCGCTTAGAGATGTAAAGCTGGACTCCGGCAGGAGATAGACTCAAGGGCCCCGAAAAGTGGTCTGAAAATTCAGGAGCTCTGGGCTAACACGGGGTTCCTGCAATGTAAAGTTTTCTCACGTTGTAATTTTGTGCCTTGGGTTTCCTACCTGTAAATTGGGGAAAAGAATGCTAGTGAATTTCAATAGGACAAGTGAAAGGATAAGAATTTTAAGAAATTAAAAACATGCTGTAGATGTTAACTACACGTGCAGTTTATGAGGTTCCCTTATTCTGAGATGACCAAGGCACATGAAGTAACCTCACTTTGGTAATGTTTACTGAGCAGATGCTGTGGGTGGCCAGGAAGTGATCCGGGTGCTGGGAGTAAACAGAACAGCTCAGTCCCCGTCTTTAGGCAGCTTACATTCTAGTCAGACTAGACAGAAAATATAATATAATATAATATAATATAATAATATAATAGCTCATGTATTAGTAAGTATGCTTAAAAAATAAAGAATAAGATGGGGCCCCTGGGTGGTTCAGTTGGTTGAGCGTCCGGCTTTGGCTCAGGTCATGATCTCACAGTTCATGGGTTCAAGTCCCGAATCGGGCTCTGTCCTGACAGCTCAGAACCTAGAGCCTGTTTCAATTCTGTATCTCCCTCTCTCTGTGCTCCTACCCAGCTTGTGCTCTATCTCTCTCTCAAAAATAAACATTAAAAAACATTTAAAAAAAAAAAGAGTAAGAGACTGGAGGGTGCCAAAGGGGAGAGGGTGCTGCTATTTCAGACAGGGAGGCCAGACTCGGTCTAACAACTTGGCGTTTGAGCAGAAACTGAATGACCGAGAAAGTGAGCCACGCCAGCCACGTGGGCATTTGAGAAAGGGGCATTCTAAGCAGAGAGAACCGCAAAATACAAAAGCTCACCGTTGCTCAGTATCCCAGTCAGAAAAGAGACAAAAATTTGCCCCCTAAAGGAGGGACTGAGCAGGAGAGGTCCAGACAGAGGCGGAGACCCCACCGAATCCTCAGGCTCTCCCAGTCTCGACAGGGACAGGACACGATGTGTGAGGTCTGGCTGCTCCCATCAGGCAGCTGACAACCTGAGACTGGGCAAGAGGTGAGCCGTAGCAGCCTTCCACGGTTTTCCCAGGCCCATATTTCTCTGACCGTGAAGATCCTTCTACATTTTTTTTTTAAATGGGGGTTGAACTGTGTGTGCCCCTGAGCACGGCACAGGGAGCTTCATAAGTGGCCTGACTTCTACCAAGTGGTCCTGCTCCCCACCTACGCCACTGGCAAAGCCAAGCCAGGGCCGTGCTCTTTATACACAAAGTGCCCATTACCCTCTCACTAAATATTATTTTTGCCAGGGCTTTAGCAAAATTACAAGCCACTTTACAGTCTCTATATATCCCACCGTGGTGCGTATATTATCCTAGGCTGCAAAATGGTTTGAGGTTTCTTGGGATCGGAATGGGTATAACATTACAGTCCATTATTATTATATATTTCTTTTCATTACTCTCTGTTATATTTCTTAGGTCTCACCAAAATAATTCTTGCTCTGCTGACTGTTTACAACCTTCAGATGTAAGTAGATGGTCCCCAAGTTCCCCCCAGAATATCATTTACGGAGCTCTACCTATTCAGCTCTTTTCATCTTTCTTCATAAATCCAGCTCTCCTCCTCCATCACTCTGGTCGCCTTTCCCCCAACGTTCACCCCATTTGTCTGTATCTGGCTGGTAATTAGAGACTCAGAGATGAGCGCAGCTTTCCAGGTGGGGTCTCAGCAGGGTCGTCCGTAACTCCAAGGGTTGGTTAGCAGATCCATTTCCCTGTCCTCTGGGGTCCCACATTTCACCCCCTGACGGGATAATACAAAGGGAACACGAGGAGGACAACACCAATATTACCCGGACCGGGAAAACGGGTCCTGGGAGGAAGATGACGAAGCTGAGCCCTGTTCTATTTCGAGCCCAGAAGCAGTCGCAGGAAAATGGGACAAAGAGGGAAGGGATTCATTTTCTCCTTCATCTTCAGTAACAAGAGAGCAGGTTTCACTCCACAGCAGAGACACTTTGTCTTAACTGGTATGAACACCTGCCTGGGGATGAACTTTCTGGGGTTTCTCTCCTTCCAGAAGTCACTGGAAAGCTCCTCTTGAGTGAAACGGGACACCTTACTTGTCTGGTCCCAGGAGCCTGCCAAGGGCACAACTCCGCAGTGAGGCCTCTCTTCTCCACACCCCGTTCTTTCTGCGCATGCTCTTTCCTCTCCCCAGTCAGAGAGGGCGGCTTCCTAGCTGCTCACCTACCTTGACCTGGGACTGATATATTTTCTCATTGGCAAGTTTAGGGAAGGAGAGAAAACCGCATCCGCAGGCAGCTTGCATGAGTTCCTATGGCTCCGTCACACCTCTCCGGCAATTTTGTTAGCTCACATTTCTCATAGAGTAGGAACGTGCCAGGGGCTGGAGAGATGGCCCCAAGCTAGGGAATAGAATGGTGTTTTTTTTTTTTTTATTATTTAATTTAACTTAATTTTCAGTTTATTTTTATTTTTTTTAATGTTTTATTTATTTTTGATACAGAGAGAGACAGAGCATGAGAGGGGGAGGGGCAGAGAAAGAAGGAGACACAGTACCAGAAGCAGGCTCCAGGCTCTGAGCTAGCTGTCAGCACAGAGCCTGACGCGGGGCTCAGACCCACGAACGTGAGATCTGACCTGAGCCGAAGTTGGAGGCTTAACCGACTGAGCCACCCAGGCGCCCCTTCAGTTTATTTTTAAATTTATTTTGAGAGAGACAGAGACAGTGCGAGTGGGGGAGAGGCAGAAAGAGAAGAGACAGAATCCTAAGCAGGCTCTGCTCTGCCAGCGTGGAGCCTGACGTTAGACTTGAACTCACAAAACTGTGAGATCATGACTTGAGTGACAATTAAGCGTAGGATACTTAACCATGACTGAGCCATCCAGGTTCCCCTAGAATGTATTTAAAAAAATTTTTTTAACATTTATTTATTTTTGAGAGACAGAGAGACAGAGCATGAGTAGGAGAGGAGCAGAGAGAGAAGGAAATACAGAATCCAAAGCAGGCTCCAGGCTCTGAGCTGTCAGCACAGAGCCCAACGCGGGGCTCAAACTCAGGAACCGCAAGATCACGACCTGAGCCAAAGTCCACGGCCTAACCAACTGAGCCACCCAGGTGCCCCCCCTAGAATGTATTTTTAAGCCGGACAGCATAGGTAATGTGGCCTCATTCTTCTGTCAGCCATGTGCTTTGGGTATGTTACATAACCTCACGGACCTCAGTTTCCTCATACATAAAACAGAAGCATCTCATTGGGGTTTTGTGAATTGGAAGTGAGAGGCACATCAGCGAAGTCCCTGATACTTAACTCCTTTATTCAATCTTAGTTTTTCTCCCCTGGGTGGGGGGAAGCCTCTAATGGGGACCCGGCTCTGATAGACCTCAGAATATCTCATGCTTACAAAATTTCTGTAATCATCTCTACTTAGGGGAGGTTAGTGTTTGAAGGGGAAAAAAATGCAAAGAATACAGTTAGTCAAATCCATTAG
>PJEM01017622.1:0-21424 GCA_004023845.1 Helogale parvula
CAAAAGTATACGATTTACAATGGCACAGAATAAAGTATATTGGACAAAACTTCAAAAAGTGTGTAAAGTCCCTGTATAGTGCAAATGACCTATGTTGATGAAAGACAAGAAAAAACACACACGTGCCTGCAAATATAACTGGGTTCACAGATTAGAATTCTTCAAACTGTTAGAGAGCCATCTACATAACTGACCTAGAGGTGCCTCCCCAACCCTTTTGTTCACTTTTAGAAAATCAAATCTAAGTCTGGAGTTTGATATATAATCAAAGGGTATGCAAATAGGGCCTTCTCTGTGATGATTAAACCAGCCCAGCCAGGACCCTGCAGCTGGGAGAGGAGCCCCAGCCCCGGAGTCCGGGTGTTCTCATTCTGTGGTCAGGACAGAACACAGACATCCACTATGGAGTCTGTGCTTGGTTGGATTTTCCTTGCTGGTGTTTTGAAAGGTAATTCAGGTTGAACGCAAGACTTGGGTATGTGAGTGGAGTATGTGAGTGGATATGAGTGAGAGAAGCAGTGGATGTGTGACAGTTTCCTGATCTGAATGCCTTGTGTCTGCAGGTGTCCAGTGTGAAGTGCAGCTGGTGGAGTCTGGGGAAGGCCTGGTGAAGCCTGGGGGCTCCCTGAGACTCTCCTGTGCTGCCTCCGGATTTGACTTCAGTAGCTATGAGATGAGCTGGGTCCGACAGGCCCCAGAGAAGTGCCTGGAGTGGGTCTCATATATTAGTAGTGGTGGAAGTAGCACAAGCTATGCAGACTCCGTGAAGGGCCGATTCACCATCTCCAGGGACAACGCCAAGAACATGCTCTCTCTGCAGATGAACAACCTGAGAGTCGAGGACACGGCCACTTATTTCTGTGTGAGTGACACAGTGAGGGGATGTCTGTGTGAGCCTAAACACAAACCTCCCTGTAGAAAGGAATCAGCACCACCAGGGGTTGCACACTCTGCACAATTCTGGTTTGTGTTCCCAGGAGCCTGTGCAGATGATTCCATGTTAGAATCTGGGGCTTCTTCTCCACACCACCATTTCCCTCATGAGGCCTTTCTGGACACATGATTCTCGGCTTTCCGATTCAGTCTCTGAATTAGATATTTGTCATAGGAAAACTACCTAAAATGCACAGAAGTCACAGTTGCTTGCATTAGCTTAAGTCCTCTCCCTAAATACAAATTGATTACAGGCATCCTGATGCACATCAACTAAACCCTTACAGGATTCCCAGATGTGCCTCCTGTGCACCACAGGACCCTTCAGCTCCATGTGCAAGGTTGCTAGAAAGAGCATAAAGTGCATATTGGACATGAGGCTGCAGAGGCATCAAAAATCCTAATCAAGAGAAAACAGTCTCCTGGTGGGTCCTTGTTTGAACCATGTTCACTGCATCAACTTTAGTTGACAGCACTGAAGAGACTTGGTTCCTCCAGGATGTGGTGTGAATGTGGAGTCTGAGGATCACACAGACACACAGACACACACAGACACACACAGACACACACGAAAGTCTTAATCAGCTCCATGATTCTCTCTCTAAGATTCTCAGTACCTCCATGTTCCTGTGGAAGAAAAGAGTTGTTTCTATCCTTCACCCCTTTTGTTGTCTCTCTGGGCCAGAGACACCCAATGGAGAAGCACCAGTATCAATGTTCATACTGAGTCCAGCCTTACAAGATGGCAGCCAGGGGTCCATTCTCCTGGAATAGTTTGGGGATCTTCCACTCGATCCACCTGTCTCCTGAACCTGCCTCTTCCCACAACATGAGGCCCAGAACTTCCTCACACCTAGCTGAAAATGAAGTCAGCTATGCAGAAACTCGATCTGGTGAGTTATTTTCACCACACTGTTTTCCATAGTAGCTACACTATGTCATACTTCCATTGAGAGAAATATAAGATTGCCTATTCTCCATATCCTCACCAACACTTGATATGTTCTCACTGTGTTCGGTTTCTTTTGGAATAGCCTAGCTAACAGCTATAAGGTGATATCTCACTGGTTTGGGGGAGGATTTCTCTGATGATTAATGATGTTGAACATCAAGTCATATGCTGGATGACATTTGTTCATCTTTTATAGATAAATGGGTATTTATATGCTTGACCCAACTTTTAATCAGGAGATTTATTTCTTGTTATGATTATAATTTTGATTTTTGCTAATGACGTTAAGGAATCCCTCCTGCAGTGTGAATATTAACTCCTTTTCAATATCTTTCATGTAATGTCTCCCATTTCATTGACTACCTTGTTGCTCTGCTAACATTTGCTTTGCAACTTTCCTAGTTTGATGTAGTTCCCCATTGTTGGCCTTTGTTCTCTGTGATTTTCTTTTACATCAAATATCATTGTCAGGTGAGTGTCATGACGTTTGTCTTTTGTGGGTACTATTGAAGATATTTAGGGTCAGGTGTTCTGCTTAATCCATTTTGAGTTGTGTGTGTGTGTGTGTGTGTGTGTGTGTGTGTGTTTGCCAACATATTATGATGTAAGATTATGGCCAAATGTCATTATTTTGGATGTATATGCCAATCCCATTTCTTAATGTTTATTTTATTTTTGAAGAAGAGAGACATATCATGACCAGGAGAGGCACACGGAGAGAAGATATAGAATTTAGGTTCTTGGCTGTCAGCCCAGAGCCTGATATGGGACTCGAATCCACAAACCATGAGATCATGACCTGAGCAGAAGTCAGGTGCTTAACCGACTGACCACCCAGGCATTCCTAATCAATACCATTTTTAAAAAGACACTATCCTTTCCCCACTGTGTATTGTTGGAAATCTCATAGAGGATTTGCTGACTACATCTGCACATTTTTATTTCTGGACTCCAAAATCTGCTCCTCTTGTCTGTATGTTTCACTGTATGCCAGCAGCACCCTGTTGTAGGTAATGTATATCTGCAATTCATTTATTTCTTTCTTTTAAAAAGAAATAAGTGTGATGTCTCCAGTTTCGCTTCTCTTCAGGATTGCTTTGTTACTTCCATGTGTTGTGTTTCCATTTGAATTAGTATATATTTCAGATTTCTTTAAAAATATCATTGGTATTTTTATTGACCTAAGAAGATAAGCACAACATTAACAATGAAAGATAAGGCAGAGAAAAAAGTGACTATTAAAAATACACAAAACAAATCAACTACATAAAAATGTGTATTTGGAAAAGATAAGTGAAAATTTCAAAACATAGATAGCCTAGAGAAATAGGTAAGACTCTAACAAATGCAATCAGAACTGAAAGAGGAGTCATATCTGGACAAAAGACATCATAAAAGGATAAAAGTATCATAAAAGAAAAATTTAGATATTTATAAGCCAACAAATAGATCACCGAAAACAAATTACACATTTTCTAAAATTATGTAAACCACCAAGACTGTTTCATGAAAAAATACAAAATGAACAAGACAAAAATTAATACGATTTCCTTAATCTAAAACGTACATACTCCAAAAAAACCCAGCCTAGAATTACATGGCTTTATTAAAAATTTTACCAAATATTTAAAGAAGGGTTAACACCAATATTCCTCAAAGTGTTGCAAAATACTGATGTAAAATAATATTACCAAATGCATTTTATGAAGACAGCATTACTCTCACACCGAAGCCAAGAAAAGAAACCAAAAGATGGGAAATTACAGACCAATATCTCAGATTAACATACATACAAAATTCCTTGATAGTATCCGAGCATACTGAATCCGAGCACACTGAAAGGATCATACATGATAATCCAGCATGATCTGTCCCTGAGATTCAAAGATCCTTCAAAATGTATAAATGTGATGCCCTACATTAGCAGAGAGAATAAGTGAATCTACACCATTCTTAACTAACTCATAAGAACATTAGACAGAATTCAATGCATGTTCATCTATTAAAAATAACTCGATTAAAAAGGAAAAGAAAAAAATTACCTCCACCTGCTTGGGGCCATTATGAAAAGCCCACACCCAAGAGCGTATTGAGCAGTTAAGTAATGAAGCCTTTCCTGTCATATCAGTAGCCAGGTAGGGATGATCACCCCAATGTAAGCAGTCAAGATGATAATGTGAAGAATAAATATGCCACCCCAAATGATGTCATCTTGTGACATTGTTTATTTGGATGAAAGTTACTTGAGAAATAATTCAAGGACACTAGGACCTCCATTATCACTTGACAGCAGGAAATAAATCTCCCTTGGGAAAGTTTCGTTCCATGTGCCGGAAGGGGAGAACCATCCTTAGGACAGGAATAAGGAACTTAGGGGCAAGAAGGCTGCGCAAGCAAACCTAGTTACTTGGTGACTAATTTAATACTCCAAAAACACACCTTGGCTTTAACCCTTTACAAATCCAATGTTTTGTTGTCTGAAAGTCACAAGTGCCACCTGCTTTGTTCATTCTCTGGGTGTCATATTATTAGGACTCTCGTGCACTTGCAAAATGAAAGTTATTCTTTCCCATAGATCTGTCTTAGGTCAATTGAATCCTTAGACAGGTAAAAATCCAGAAGCAAAGAAGGGAAAAGCTTTCTGCTTCTCCAACTGGAAGATGTATCCAGAAAAATTAGGCAATAAAAGGAAATAAGAAACATTTAAATCAGTAAGAAGAAAAGAAAATCACCTGTTTGCAGATGGCACGATCTTAAACATAACAAAACACTAGAGTTACCACAAAAATATTAGAGCCAATTTTTTAAAATGAGGAAAAGTGCAGGATACAAAATTCACAACAAGGAAAGGGCTATGATTCCACACACCAGTATGAAAATATATGGAAAAGAAACAACAAAATTATACAATTTAAAATGGCACAGAATTAAGTATTTTGGACTAAATATCAAAAAGTTAGTAAAATACATGTATTGTGAAAACGACCTATGTTGATGAAAGACCTGTAAAAATGCACATGTGCCTGCAAATATAACCGTGTTCACAACTACAATTCATATTGTCACAGAGTCATTTTACAAACTAACCTAGTAGTGCCTCCTTAACCCTCTCATTTGCTTTATAAAAATCAAGTCTAAGTCTGGAGTTTGACATATAGTCAAAGAATATGCAAATAGGGCCCTTTCTGTGCTGATTAAACCAGCCCAGCCTGTCCCTGCAGCTGGGAGAGGAGCCCCAGCCCTGGGAGTTCCAGGTGTTCCCATTCTGTGATCAGGACAGAACACAGACATCTCACTATGGAGTTTGTGCTTGGCTGGGTTTTCCTTGTTGCTGTTTTAAAAGGTAATTCATGGTGAACGCGAGATACTGAGTGTGTGAGTGGATATGAGTGAGAGAAGCAGTGGATGTGTGACAGTTTCCTGATCAGGATGTCTTGTGTCTGCAGGTGTCCAGTGTGAAGTGCAGCTGGTCGAGTCTGGAGGAGGCCTGGCGAAGCCTGGGGGCTCCCTAAGACTCTCCTGTGCAGGATCTGAACTTGACTTCAGTAACTACTGGATGTACTGGGTCCGCCAGACTCCAGAGAAGGGGCTGGAGTGGGTCTCATATATTAACAGTGGTGGAAGCACAAGCTATGCAGACTCCGTGAAGGGCCGATTCACCATCTCCAGGGACAACGCCAAGAACACTCTGGAACTGCAGATGAACAGCCTGAGGCCCGAGGACACGGCCATGTATTTCTGTGCGAATGACACAGTGAGGGGATGTCAGTGTGAGCCCAGACACAAACCTCCCTGCAGAAGGGGATCAGCGCCACCAGGGGGTGCACACTCCGCACAATTCTGGTTTGTATTCCCTGTAGCAGGGGCAGATGGAGGTTACAGGCAGGTTTCCTGTCAGGGTCTGGGGCTTCCTTTCCAGACAGCAGTTTCCCCCAGAGAGCCCTGATGAACACAGGATTCTGTGGTTGCCTATTCACTCCCTGAATTAGAAATTTTGTTGCCCTAGGAAAACTACAGTAACATGCACAAAAGACACAATTGTTTGCACTTGCTTCCTCCTGTCCGTAAATATGATTGAAACCCAAATATCCTGAGGCAAAACAGCTGAACATTTACAGGAGTCCCAGATGCACTGACTGTGCGGCTAGCACCACAAGATCCCATAGCTCCTCATTATCCTCACCCAGCTCTTGTCCCAAACAAACAACAGGACACTTCCTTTCTTGCCTTTGCTACTCACGACTTTAAATGAGTTATAGCTTTATTCAATCACTTGAAACATGAGATAAATCATCTCCTGAAGAACAAAACCTAAAGCACATTGGTTTACATGATTAAATAGGTTGGGAATCCCATGATCTACTATCACAAGCTAGAGTCCCTGGAAAAACAGTGATGTAATTCTTTCATCTCATTCTGATGTACTTTCTAGTCTCAGAACTTGGGGACCTAATGATGTATCTTTCAGAACAATTCCATGAAAAGACCAATGTTCCAGTTCAAACATGCACATGGGAAGTAAAAATGAGGAATGCTTTCTCCCTCTGCATTGGATTCTACTCAGAACCTTAATGGAGTGGGAGATGCTCATGCAGACAGGAGCCATGGATGGAAATGCCAATCTCTTCTCAAAACACATCACAGACATCCACAGAAACAATGGTTAATCTGGATACCCCTGACGCAGTCAAGATGGCACATAAAGTTAATCATGACAAGTCAATCTCCTGTAAAGGTGGAGCTGAAAGACTGGAGATTTATATGTCCATGGCATCCCAGGGTGGAGTCTGGTGGGTATAGCAGTGTTCCTGTGGAGAAGGAGGGCAGAGGCCCACAGGGGGCACTGTGCGCTGAGGATCCCATGGGTTCGGTTGCATGTGGAGAGACAGTTCCCCTTCCTAAAGTGCATTTGGGAAAGGTGGCATTGCCACTCATGGAATGAGAGAGCTGGCAGGAGCCATTGCAGTACCCTGTTCCTTAACATAGGAGCTTCTGCCAAGGACAACTAATCTGGATGCTGGCTTTTGCTGGCTTTACTATAAACTCCTAGCACCCAAGAATTCATACAACTGGCTTTCTAGGACAAACCAGCTTCAGTCATAGTACAGCGAGACCCTCCCCCACAGGATCAGCTCTGTGGCACCACACTGAGCCCCTACAATTTGGAGTTATGAAACCCATCTGATGCACCACACAAATGAAACACAAGAGCACTGTGCCACAAGATGGGAAGATGACTTCCCAAGCAAGATTATTCAGTGCTCTGTGAGGGCTTCCTGAACAGACGTGGTGGGAACGCCCACTCCAGGGAAAAGAGTGTGGGTGGATGCCATCATTTCCTCTTACACTCAGCATAGACAGACTTTAGTGAGAAGCACAACAACCCCCAGTATAGGCTTGAGGCGCTTACACCAAGTTCCAAACCCTTGTGCTTTCCAAGTGCTTCATTACTATGGAATGAGTACCTGGGAACCAGAGCCGCATCAGTCCCTTCCCCCAGAACACCAGTACAACCTCCACAGGCACCACTTTCATTAAGCATAGAGAACAACAAAGCCCCATCTTTAGATGGCTCAGTCGGTTGAGACTCTGACTTCGGCTCAGGTCAGATCTCACGTTTGTGGGTTTGAGCCCCGTGTCAGGCTCTGTGCTGACAGTTAGCTCAGTGCCTGGAGCCTGCTTCCGGTTCTGTGTCTCTTTCTCTCTCTGCCCCCCACCCCCTCAGGCTCTGTCTCTCTCTCTGTATCAAAAATAAAAACATTTAAAAAATAAAAAAAAAAAAAGGATCCAGCCTCTTTTACCAAGCAGACCAAAACACACCTAGTTAAACGTCATCACACACTGCACAAGGTCTTAACATTCCCCACTTTAGGAAGTATAAAGTCTGCATAGGACTGGCCTGAGGGACAGAGGAGTCAAAACACAGGAACAAAGTGCACAGAGCACTCACCATAAACCTTTCCTGAAGTGCCAGGCTCTGAACCGTATATGAACTCTTCTTAATATCGCCATATTTCTCAGGAGCAGAAAACATAACAGGCTTTTCTAAAACACAGAAGAAGACAGGAATCAAACAGTATGACAAAATGGAGGGATTCATTCTCAAAGAGAGAATAAGAAAATATCATACCCAGGGATGGTATAAGGAATATGCCTGAAACAGAACCTAAAACAACAATAATGAAGATAATGGCTGGGCTTGAGAAAAGCACAGAAGACATCAAGGATACGCATACTACAGAGATAAAAGACATGAAAACTAGTCATGGTGAAATTTAAAATGTTATCAAAGAGATGCAATGTTTAGTGTATGTCATAATGGATGGAGGCAGCAGAAAAATGACTAAGTGATATAGAAGATAAAAATATGGAAAATGAGGAATCAGGAAAGAGAGGATAAACTAACCTATTGAATTCTGAATGTAGACTTAGAGAACTGTGTGAGTCTATAAAGTGTAATAAGATTCCTTTCATAGGAGTCCCAGTGGAAGACAGGGAAAAAGGGACGGGAAATATATTTGTGCAAATTATAGCTGAAAATTTCCCTAACCTTGAGAAGGAAATGAACATCCAAATTCAAAGGCACAGAAAATGTCTATCAAAAATAACACCACCAGGCCATTACCAAGATAAATCATAGAAAATTGGCATAATATAAAGGAAAAGGAAAAATCCTAAAAGCAGCAAGAGAAAAGAAGTCCTTAACTACGAAGAAAAGGCAAAGGGTTAGTTCCCTCGACAGAAACCTAACAAGACAGTCAGGAGTGCCATGATATTTTCAATGTGCTGAATGGAAAAAAAAAAGGAAGTTTGTCATTGAGATGAAGAAGAGATATAGAGTTTCCCAGACAAAAAAAATCTAAAGGAGTCTTCGACCCCTAAACCATCCCTGCAAGATATATTAAAGGGAACTATTGGAGAGAAAGAAAGACCAAAAGCAACGAACTCTAGAATGGAAGAGAGAATATTTCCAGAAACAAATGACTTTACAGAAACATTGTGATAACACAATTGCACTAATATCATATCTATCAGTAATCACTATGAATGTAAATGGATTAAAAACTCCAATGGAGAGGGGGGCAAAAGATGGAGGAGAAGTAGGGAGCACTGTTATCTCTATATCCCTGCAATCATCAAACTGAGAAGAACTAAAAGCCACAATATTCTTTTTTTTTTAAATAGTTTATTGTCAAATTGGTTTCCATATAACACTCAGTGCTGGACAGAGCCTAAATGTCCATTACATGATGAATGGATCAAGCCACAATATTCTGATCTCCAAGAATGGATGTGCACACACAGACCCCTTATTGATAACAGCCTTATGGATGCCTGAGTGAGTAGGAACTGGGACCAGAGACTCTGAGGGAGGGAATGCCGGCTCAAGGCAGAGACAGGAAAGAGAGTGCCCAGACACTTGGTGCCGGGCCCACAGAGAGCTCTGTGTCCAGAGGCGGCACAGCAAAATGCAGGACCCTGTGCAGGGCAGCTGTGCAGGTGGCACAGACAGTGGAGGGCCAAGCACGAACAGGCCATGCAGGGTGGTGCAGAGCCGAGGGGAGGAGAATGAGAGGCTGAAACACTCATAGTGTGATCTCTGGAGAAGGGTGACCTCAGCCCGCGGTGAAGAGACAAACTTTCCATGTGTAGCCACTGGGCACAGAGAAAGAAATCCGTCACCCTCAGCGGGCTTGTTCTCCCATGGCTCCGCAGCCGGCCAACTTTAGGTGAAGCCAGGGAAAAGCTGGCTCCCCAATCCCCCTACACAGTCTGTGGAGAAAGCTGCATGCCTGCTGGAGATCATTATCAAGGTGGCGAAAGAATTGTAATGGGTGGACGAGGATTTAGAAACCTGGCAGAACATAGAAAAGTGAAACAAATTGGCCCGTCTGTGGCACGGAGAGGTGGACTCAGGACAGCCGCTGGCAATGCATGGTCTGAGGGGGGCTTGCAAAGTCGCCATTTTCTCCCCACAACCACTAAGGCGGGGCATCAGAGACCAGCCCCTGAGACAGGACCTACCTACATCAATCCACGCCCATACCCACCGGAGACCTGGAAACTTTTTCCTTAATATTTTTACTTTTTAATTTATTCCTTCTCTTATTATTTTTATTTTTTAATTTTCCCCTTGTTTTCTCTTTTCCTATTTCCTCCTTTTCTCCCTTTCCCCCCTGGAGTCTGGGGGGACCAACATTTATGCACTGTTGTGATTAGATCAACTCTTACCATCCAGATATTTTTTTCCCTTATCTCATTCTTATCTTTCCCCTCTACAGGTTTTATGCTCTAAATGGTCCTTTATCTTTGGCTGTCCCTGTTTGCCTGCCTTCATTTTCTCCTTTCTTGTCCTTTCTTTTCTTTCCTGTTCCTTTTTTTCTTTCCCATTTGGTTTGTTTGTTTATTTGATCTGTCAGTAGGTTTGCCTGCTTTTGTTCCCTGTGTGTTTGTCTGTCTGTTTTCCTTTTCAGGGCTACCTCAAGAAACAAGCCAAAGCACACAAGTGGTAAGTCCCAAGTATCACTGAGTAGGGAAATATAATAATCAGAGGCATAATAAGAGAAACTGAGAGACACCATAAAAAGAACATCTTCTGAAATGACAGGCCCTGGACAGTCAAATTACCTCCTTTAATAGAGCAATGCTAAAAGGCACAGAGTGCATAACTGCCTTTTAAAAATGACAAGAGACAAATACCTAGCCAAAACGACGAAACAAAAGAACTCTCCTCTAAAGAAATTCCAAGAAGAAATCACAGAGACAGAACTGCTCAAAGCAGACATAAACAACATAACTGAACAAAAATTTAAAACAATTGTCATAAAATTAATCACTGGGCTTGAAAAAACAATCAGAGAAGCTATTGACACACAGACTAGGGACTTTCAAAAGGCTATAAATGAGGTGAATAATAACTGGGAGAATGCCACTGTGCTGATAGAAGGAGCAGAGAAAAGAATATGTGAATTAAAAGACACAGTTATAGCAAAAGAGGAAGCCAAGAAAAAGGGAGAGAAATTGATACATGACCAGGTAAGGAGACTTCGAGATCTGCCTCATACGATCAAACGGAACCATATCCGTATCATAGGAGTTCCTGAAGATGAAGTAAGAGAAAAAGGTCTTGAACGGATGCTTGACCAAATAATAGATGAAAAATTTTCCAATCTGGGGAATGAAAAAGGCATTGAAATTCAGGAGGCATATTAAACTTCCCTAAGATGTAACCTGAACTGACTTTCAGCACGACATATCATAGTGAAACTGGCAAAATATAAAGACAAAGAGAGACTTCTGAAAACAGTTATGGTTAAAAGGTCCCTAATGTATAAAAGGAAACCTATCAGAGTGGTTACAGACTTATCAACTGAATCTTGGCAGGCCACAAAGGAATGGCAGGAAATCTTCAATGTGATGAACAGGAAAAATATGCAACCAAGAATTCTTTATCCAGCGAGCCTGTCATTCAAAATAGAAGGAGAGGTCAAGGTTTTCCCAAATAAACAAAGGTTAAGAGAATGCATCCCCACAAAACCAGCCCTACAAAAAATCCCAATAGGGACTCTATGAGAAAAATGTAGCAAGGAATATAAGACAACAGAGACATCAATACAAACATGAACTCTACAGAGAACACAATGAACCTGAACCCACATTTTTCAATAAAAACACTGACTGTAAATGGACTGGATGCTCCAATCAAATGACACAGGGTAGCAGAATGGATAAAAAAAAAATCCATCTATTTGCTGTCTACAAGAGACTCACCTTAGACCTGAAGACACCTTCAGATTGAAAGTAAGGGGATGGAGATATATCTACAATGCGACTGGACAACAAAAGAAAGCTGGAGTAGCAATACGTATATAGAATAAACTGGACTTTAAAGTAAAGGCAGTAATAAGAGATGAAGAAGGATATTATATAACAATTACAAGGTCTCTACATCAGGAAGAGCTAACAATTATAAACATCGAGGCGCCGAATTCGGGAGCACCCAAATACATAAAACAATTAACCACAAACAGAAACAATCTTATTGATAAGAATGTGATAATTGCTGGGGACACTAATACCCCACTTACAATAATGGATAGGTCAACCTGACAAAAATCACTAAAGAAACAATAGACCTGAATGGCACACTGGAACAGATGGAATTGATAGATATATTTAGAACTCTGCATCCTGAAGCTAGGGAATTCACTTTCTTCTCAAGTGCACATGGCACATACTCCAAGATTGATCACATACTGGGTCATAAAGCAGCCCTCCATAAATAGAAATGAATTGCAATCGTAATTTGCACAATTTCAGATCAAAATGCCATAAAACTTGAAATCAACCACAGTAAAAAGTCTGGAAAACCTCCAAAAGTGTGGAGGTCAAAAACCACCCTACTGAAGAATGATTGGGTGAATAGGCAATTAGAGAGGAAATTTAAAAATATATGAAACCTTCAAGGTCCATCCACTTTGCTACAAATGGCCGTATTTGAGGGTGTCATGCTAAGCGAAATAAGTCAGGCAGAGAAGGATAGATACCATATGTTTGCATTCATAGGTCTAAAAGGAGAGACCTGGCAGGGGACCATGGGGAGAAGAAGGGGGAAAGAGAGCGGGGGAGAGTGAGGGACACAGATCAAGGGAGACTAGTGAATACTGAAAATGAACCATGGACTGAAGGGGGAGGGGGAGAGTGGGAGGGGATCATGGTCATGGTGGGGGGCATTTGTGGGGAGAAGCACTGGGTGTTATATGGAAACCAATTTGACAATAAACTATTTAATAAATAAATAAATAAAAAGTTATCACCATAAAAATATATGAAACCATTTGAAGCTGAAAATACAAGAGGAAAGGTTATTGCAATCCAGGAATATTTCAACAAAACAGAAAAAGCGCAAACTCAGAATCTAACAGAGCACCTAAATAGGCTAGAAAGAGAGCAGCAAGAGCACCTGAAACACAGCAGAACAAGAGAAATAATAAAGATCAGGGCAGAAATAAACAATATACAATCCAAAGATAGAGATAAATAAATCAATGAAACCAAGAGTTGGTTTTTCTGAAAAAAAAGAAAAATGAAATTAAGAAACCTCCAGCAAGTCTCTTCAGAAAGAAATTATAGATAAAATTGTGAATGAAAATGGATCTATTACAGATAATTCCTCAGAAATGCAAGCAATCATCACAGATTACTATGAAAAATTATATGCCAACAAACTGGAAACCCGGGAAGAAATGGACAAATTCCTAAACACACATGCACTACCAAAATTCCAAAGGGAATACATAGAATATCTGAACAGACCCATAATCAGTGAAGAAGTTGAATCAATTATTAAAAATTTCCCAAGGAATAAAAGACCAGGGCAGGATGGATTCCCAAGGGAATTCTACCAGACATTTAAAGCAGAGTTAACACCCATCCTTCTCAAGTTATTCCAAAAAATAGAAATGGAAGAATTCCAAACTCCTTCTATGAAGCAAATTTCACTTTGATTCCTAAACCAGACAGAGACCCAACATAAAAAGAGAACTGCTGGCCAATAACCTTAATGAATACAGAAGCAAAAAATACTCTACAAGTTACTAGCAAATCGAATTCAACAGCTCATTAATAGAATTATCCATCAACAGCACATTCATTCATAGCTTACAGGGCTAGGTCAATATTCGCACACCCTTCAATGTGATACATCACATTAACAAAAGAAAAGATGAAAACCGTATGATCCTATCAGTAGATGCAGAAAAAGCATTTGACGAAATACAACATCACTTTTTAATAAAAACCTCAGGAGGTCGGGATAGAAGGAACTTACTTAAACATTATTAAAGCAATTATTGAAAAGCCCACAGTTAATATCATCCTCAATGGGGAAAAACTGAGAACTTTCCCCCTGAGATCAAGAACACGACAGGGATGTCCACTCTCACCACTGTTGTTTAACATAGTGCTGAATGTCCTAGCATCAGCAACCAGACAACAAAAGGAAATAAAAGGCATCAGAATCCGCAAAGAAGAAGTCAAACTTTCACTTTTCGCAGATGACATGATACTCTACATGGACAACGCGATCGACTTCACCAGAAGCCTTCTGGAACTGATCAATGAATTCAGTAAAGTTGCAGGGTACAAAAATCAACGTACTGAAATCGGTTGTATTTCTATACACTAATAATGAAGAAAAAGAAAGAGAAATCAAGGCCATAGTACCACAGGAGGTTTCTTTGGGCAAGAGAGTCCATGTACTTCTGAGAGTTTGCATAACTATATTTTAAGGATGCTGTTTCTTTCCACCTCTCAAGAAGATTGTGGATGTGAGGACTGTGTGCTATGAGTCTAAACAGCATTGTACAGAGTTATGTTACCACGGCGGCTGTGATTTGTGTGTCTCAGTCACTGTATAGAGAAGCTGGTACAACTCTGGATAGAACACAACTCAAAAAGCTTTTCATCAACTTGAAGGGCTGGAGGTTTTGGTCAAGGGATTACTGCACACCATGGGGCAAATACACATACAACAAATAAAGCATATCCACATGCCATCGTGGGTGGATGCTGGATAAAACCCATCTACCTGTGTTCGAATAGCCCCCGAAGATGGGCTTTCAGCCATGTGCCACCGCAGAGCTTCCCTGGGACTTGCTGTTTCTGGTTATACATGAGCAGGAAATTACCTTATTCTCTTTATGTTCTTGTAAATACTTGACTCAAGGTCATACCAAAGTTGTTACACCATGCAGTGTGCTCTAATAGAATATTTAACCAATGTTTTTTGGAAACCACTTGTGCCACCAAGCAGCAGACTGCAGATTGTCTGAGGGATGTGACAACCAGAGTGCTTCTAATGTATTGACTGAAAATCAGTTCTATGTCATGCCCCAGCCCCAGATGACCCCATCATGGATGGACATGGTGTCAACATTCCCTCATGCAGAGAGGAAAAGGGACTTGAAGAAAGAACATTTTATTCTAAAAGTAACTTCTGAAGGAACAGAGAAATCCTAGCTGACCCCCTCCTGCCTATCTGACTAGAACCGTGTCAGGTCCACAGAGACACAGAGCCCAGATGTGAAATAGGACCGCCTCCACGAGACAGGACTTATTTCCATGGAAACTTATCTTCGTCAGATCACATCATTGACAAGGATGTGAATTATTCAGTGGTTTTCTAAACAATTGCTAATTGCTTGATTTCTGTTAATCTGTTTTTCCATATCATCACCTATGGCCATCCTGCTTTTCTAAAGAAATGTCCTTCACCTCATTACTCCCAACCGTAAAGAACATCTCCATAGAGAGCTCACTAGTCTGAATTGTGTTTCTTTAATTTTTATTTATTTTTTAGAGAAAGAGAGACAGTGTATGAGCTAGGGAGGGATAGAGAGAGGAGTAGACACAGAATCCAAAGCAGACAGCAGGTTCTGAGCCATCAGCACAGAGTCTAACATGAGGCTTGAACCCGCAAACCGTGAGACCATCACCTGAACCGATGTTGGATGCTTAACCGACTGAGTCACCCAGGCGCTCCTTACCTGTGTTTTATTTACATTCCCAAATTCAAAATGAGCTTCCATTAACTCTAATAATAAGAGCTACTTGTCAGAAACGAGAAACTCATACTTTTATGGAAATTGGCTCTTGTGCCTCTTGTACAGTTTATTTTTCTGGAAACTAAATAAATAATGCAATATCTGAGTGCCACATCTACATATGTATATGATTCAATATATATAATGCTGAGAAGCGCCTGTACTGAAATAACAGACAGTGGTAGCAATGCAGATCTCCCCCCAAAACAAGCACTTCAAAAATAAAATTTGGCGATGTTCATTCTTGTGAAGCTGCCTGCCAAACATTAAATCCAATGACTCCTGCTACAACCAGCAACATGGTTGTGTGCGCAAGGACTAATGCTGAGCCATATAAACCCTACAAAGGAAGGTTCATATGATATAATTACACATCTGTAAATTCTATAAAAAAGAACACTAGTCTCTGTAACATGAGAAACATCAATAGTTCTGTGGGGACAGGGTTAAGAAATAAAGTAGGTAGGAAAAATTCCAGGGGAACTACAAAAGAATTTCACAGGAATTTACCTGTTCACCCTTTTTCTTGTTGATTGTGACATTAGTGTTAACATCTCACACACTCTGCAAGTGCAACTTATCCTATATCACGACACTTAGCAACCGTCAGACAAACATATACAGAGATGATTCAGGGGGAACACAGTGATAGTGATATTTTAGCCACTTGAAAATACACATGCACTGAACCTGATCCTCTCTACCTGACATTTCAGGTAAACTCCAAAAAAGCAAAATCATCCCTTCTCCATTACAAGGGATTCCACATTTCTCACTTTGTCCTGCAAGTGGTTCAGAGCTTGGAGGAGGAGGGGAGAATAGGTCCCGTGGGGAAGAACAAAAGCCCAGATCCTGGGGCTCACTCTCACCACACATTGCTCTTGGACACTTCACAACCCCCTACATTCTGGGTGTAGGTTCACACCTACTTAATGGCTATCACTACACCTAAACCCAAGATTAGTGTGCAGAAGTAAAACCAAAGTAGCACATGGAGGCCAGTGTGTACTCTGGAAAATCGTAATACCAATTTATATTTATTCAAATGCTGTCAATACACCCAATCAAAAAGAGTTACATCTGCTGTGATTACACCACCTCTGTAACCACTGAATACATAGCTGTTTATATACTCATGAAACATGCAAATAGGGTCCTTCTTGTGCTGATTAAACCAGCCCAGCCTCAAACCTGCACTGGGAGTGGAGCCCCAGCCCTGGGATTCACAGGTGTTCCCATTCTGTGATCAGGACAGAACACAGACATCTCACAATGGAATTTGTGCTTGGCTGGGTTTTCCTTGTTGCTGTTTTAAAAGGTAATTCACGGTGAACGTGAGATACTGAGTATGTGAGTGGATATGAGTGAGAGAAACAGTGGATGTGTGACAGTCTTCCTGACCTGAGTGTCTTGTGTCTACAGGTGTCCGGTGTGAGGTGCAGCTGGTGGAGTCTGGGGGAGGCCTGGCGAAGCCTGGGGGCTCCCTGAGACTCTCCTGTGCAGCCTCTGGATTTGACTTTAGTAAATATTGGATGGATTGGGTTCGCCAGGCTCCAGAGAAGGGGCTGGAGTGGGTCTCAAGTATTAAATATGATGGAGGTAGCACAAACTATGCAGACTTAGTGAAGGGCCGATTCACGATCTCCAGAGACAACGCCAAGAACACACTGTATCTGCAGATGAACAACCTGAGAGCCGAAGACACGGCCATTTATTTCTGTGCAAGAGACACAGTGAGGGGTTGTCACTGTGAGCCCGGATACAAACCTTCCTGTAGTAGGGTATCAGCACCACCAGGGGGTGCACACTATGCACAATTCTGGTTTATATACCCAGGAGCAAGTGCAGATAGAAGTAATCGAGGAGGTTTCCTATCGAGTCTAAGGCTGCCTCTCTAAATAGCAGTTTCCCCCAGGGTGTCTCTTTGTACACATGATTCTGTGCTTAACTGTTCAGTGTATGAATTAGAGACCAGTAATAGGAAAAGTATACTTATGTGCTTGCACTAGCTTAATTTTTGCCACTAAATATGAAGTAATTACAGATATCGTGATGAACATCAAATGAAGCCTTACAAGATTCCCTGTTGCACTCCCTGTGCATCACAGGACCACCCAGCTCCATGTGTAAGATGGCTAGAAGCAACATAAAGTGCATGTGGACATGACTCTACAAAGGCATCCAAAATCTAAGCAAACGAAGACAAACTCCTGCTGGACCATTGGCTGCACCACACTCACTGCATCAATTTCAGTTGACAGCATGTAAAAGCACTGGGACCCCCACCAGCCTGTGGTGTGGATGTGGAATCTGAACATCACACACACACACACACACACACACACACACACACACAGCGAGAGCGAGAGCGAGCGAGCGAGCGAGCGAGCGAGAGAGAGAGAGAGAGAGAGAGAGAGAAGATATCATTAAGCCTTAGTCACACACATCATTGTGCCTGTTGTGAGCTGGGAAGACCCCTCAGCAAGTCATAAACAGTTGGATGGAGCCAGGAAGTGACACTGGCTGATGGTGTGGTTGTGGGTCATTGGGGAGGGGGTCCTGTTCCAGGGAAGGGGTTGTATGGAGTCAGTCTCCCACCTGAGTCAAAGGAGGGAGAACTCATTGGTCCCTGTTGGATTCTCCATGTGTCCGGAGGGAGGAGGAGAGGGAAGAAGGAGGTTCAGGAGCTGGGAAGCAACAATCTAGGGTCGGAGAATGATGACTAATCTGCTAAACATGGATGAAAACAGAGTAAAAGAGAGAAATGTGTATTCTAAGGAGAAACTGTCTGAAACCTTCGAAAATAAGAATAAGGATCCATGAAAACATTCACAATAATAAAGTAATTGTAGAAATAGACCGAGACCTTACTCAGTGTCTAGGCTGTAAGTGGTTCATTCTCTAAGGTCACCAGTATGCTCTGAATGTCTTGTGTTCCCTGTGTGCATGAAAAGATCAGAAGCTTCTATTGGATTGATAAGAATCTTCAGTTTGAGGTCCTCGATTAGAGTAGGCTTACAAATGCAGGGTTAACTAATTAATTCTTTAGTTGTTGATGTCAGTGCAATATGTGTGTCCTCTATGTTTCCCATGTAGAATCCTAATGCTAAGGTGATGGAAGGAGATCCTGAGGACTTTGGAAAGCACCTTTATCAGGAGAAGACAGACTTGTGATGGGATTAGTTCTTTTATACACCAGGATTCGCAAAGCTCCCTTTCCCCTACCCCATGGTAGGTACAGGGAATAGAAAGCCTTGAATCAGAACTTGTACCACCTAGGGGTGCCTGGCTGACTTCAGCTCAGGTCATGATTTCACAGTGAGTGAGTTTGAGCCCTGCTTCGAGCTCTGTGCTCACAAATCAGTTCCTGGAGCCTGCTGCAGATTCTGTGTGTCCTTCTCTATGCCCCTCCCCCACTTGCATTGTCTCTGTCTCTCAAAAATGAACACATGTTTTTAAAACCTTTTTTTTTTTTTTTAAAGAGCTTTAACCTTCTAGGTCCCAGTGAGCAAGGTTCCTGTTACACATCCCTGCTCCATCTCTAGATGGGTCAGGTCTTCAGTATGAAACACTCTGTCTTATTAATATGCAAATATGTCTAGGTGAACTAGGGTAGTCATGGGTGTATTGGTGTCCTGGGAGCATCCCTTACAGGAGACACTGAGAGCACAGAATTTCACCATGGGACTGGAGATGGAGAATCCTGTACCTGGAGGCAGTGTCTAGAGAACAGACACACTAGTCCCTGGACAGAGGAGTGGACCAGGACCAGTCAAGGAGGACTTGACCCCTTGTGTCCCTTCTCTAAAGGTGTGTTCTCCCAGGTGCAGCTGAAGCAGTCTGGAGCTGAGTTGAGGAATCCTGGGCTGTCAGTGAAAGTCTCCTGTGAATCATCTTGACACAACTTCACCATGTGTACTATAAACTGGGTCCTACAGTCACCAGAAAAGATCCTCCCATATGTTGGATGGATCAACACTTACACTGGGAATCCAAAAATTGCAAAGGACTTCTCAGGCCAATTTATTTTCTCTATGCACATTGCTGTCAGCACAGCCTATCCAAAGAGGAATAAACTGAACCCTGGGGACACATTCATGTATTACTGTGCAAGAGTGAGAATACACATGCTGAAAGAGTCAGAAACCCTGAGGAGGGGACAGCATTACTGGGGTGAGAAGAGAAAGGGATAGCATGTCTGCAGTCTTTCTTTGACTGAGAGCCATTTATATAGAGGAGAGTGATGAAGGATAATGTTTCTGTTGATTATGTAATATTTTCGCTCCTTTGTTGACAAAGCAGCTTCTGTAGGTGGATAGCTAAATGCACATGTGCGTGTGCACACACACACACACACACTTTATTTTTCCTAAATTACCACGGTATTAACACTTCCTTCATGGTATATATGAACATGAATTCATTCTGAATACAGAGTACTAGGGAGATGCCAGAGTCTCCCTTGTGTGGGTAGCAGCAGCTGCCTCATGTTGGACAGAGAAGGTAAACTGCTTTCACTTTTCAGAGTTATAGCAGGGGGCAGGATGAATGTGGAGCAGAACACAAAAGGGCTAATATAAGACATGGCCCCTCTAAAATTACTGGAGCAAATAGTAACCCCTAGTCAGCTGATAGGTGCAGACACTGCACTTCTATTCATATTCCATCCATGAAGTATTCCCTCAACCCGAGATGTAAAATCAGGTCTATTCTCTCAGGCTTTGGGTGGTCAGTAGAATGAAATCAGTTAATCTGGATCTGAATCAAATGTTAACATGGCTGTGTGTCCTTCTGAAGCTCTAAGGGGAGTCTTCATCTTCTAGAGTTCCACACCTTGAGTTGGTGGTCATGGCATGTCCTTCCCTGAACAGCAAGCAGGGAGGAACTTACTGCAGACACATGGGGCTCTTTCCTTGTGGTAGAATGAATGCCCCTCCTCATTGCTCTCATAAGGATAATGTTATTCCACTTATATCCATGCAAAAACCCAGTACAGCATCTTCATCTCAAGGTCTTGAGTGCACTCACAGTTTAACATCTCTTGTATCATAGACGGTAATACTCACACTCCCTATGCATCTGGATCTGGTATTTTCCAGCCCAACCCACAGACACTCAGAGATCCACCAACTTCTCTGAGAGATATGGAGGATTTGTAATTTCTCCTACAATACCTTTCCCGCTCTACTGGAGCACATCCTCATATGCGCGACTCAAGTTGTAGATACGAAATGGATGGCACTTCACCCTCATGAATTCACACATAGCAACCGCATATCAACATGTGAGAGATAAACAGGTCCTGTTCCATACAGGATGAGGATGCGTTTACAAATCGACTTTGATTAACCCACAACGTTTCTCCCCGTGCCCTCATGCTTCTTCTCTGTCTGGGAAAGAGGATGTGGTGCCATGAGGGACAAGAGGCTCTGATGGACAGGGAATTCAGTGTCCTGCCTGAAACCCGGAATGACCCGAACCTCAGAGGAGACACAGGAAGTGCCCTTCCACTTACTGTCCACACATACTTGTGACATCTCAAGGGTCTGCACCTGAAATCAGACCTCAGTCCCTGGGGGGAAACTGTGGCCTTTGGATACAGGTCAGGACCACTCCTCTACTGATCATGACGCCATTTGGGAGGGTCCTTCTCAAGAAGAGCAAATCCAATTTGGGTTCTTCTCCTTTATGTTGTCAGTCATCCTGTGTGTGTACCTCAGACATTTCAAGATGTGTCAGATCAATTATCAATCAAACACACCTGCCTCCTTGAGACTCTGCTCAGGGTGGGGGTGGAAAATCAGGTGAACCTGGGGAAGAAGCCTCGGGTGTACAGACCTTCACAGTCTCTCTCCTTTACCAGTATTATCACTGAATTCTTCCAAAAAACAATCATCTTTGGATATTTATCATTTGGATATTTATCTCAATTGTA
>PJEM01017623.1:0-21409 GCA_004023845.1 Helogale parvula
TCCTTGTCTGCCTGACTTATTTCACTTAGCATGACACTTTCAAGGTCCATCCACTTTGCTACAAATGGCCATATTTCATTCTTCCTCATTGCCATATAGTACTCCATTGTATATATATACCACATCTTTTTGATTCATTCATTGATTGATGGACATTTATGCTTTTTCCATGTTTTGGCTATTGTTGACATTGCTGCTATGAACATTGGGGTACATGTGCTCCTTTGCATCAGCACTTCTGTATCCTTTGGGTAAATCCCTAGCAGTGTTATTGCTGGGTCATAGGGGAGTTCGATCGATAGTTTTTTAAGGAGCCTCCACACTGTTTTCCAGAGCGGCTGCACCAGTTTACATTCCCACCAACAGTGTAGGAGGATGCCCGTCTCTCCACACCCTCGCCAGCATCTATAGTCTCTTGATTTGTTCATTTTAGCGACTCTGACTGATGTGAGGTGGTATCTCAGTGTGGTTTTGATTTGTATTTCCCTGATGATGAGTGACGCTGAGCATCGCTTCATGTGTCTGATGGCCATCTGGATGCACCAGGTTCTGGTAAGCTTGGAACATACACAGCAGGACACTATAGGACCCTTTTTTCGTAAGGCATTCCTTTCAAGGGCAGGTAAGTTGCTGACTTTTCTAATGCAGAGAAACATAACTAGAAGATTAGACAAAGTAAGGAGACAGGGGAATAGGTTTCAAATGAAGAAACAGAAAAAAAACCAGTAAGAGACCAATATGAAAGAGATTAGTAACATGCTTGATAGATAATTTAAAATAAAATAATAATCATAAATATATTCACTGGACTTGAGAAAAAAATGGAGAATACTAAGGCTCCTAACAAAGAGACAAAAAAGAACCAATCAGAGAAAAACATAGTAAATGAAATTTAAAATATACTAGATGGAATAAATGGTATGCAAGAGGAAGCAAAAGAAATACTGACCAAGGGATATAATAATGAAAAGCAAAGCAAGGCATGTGAGAGGGGAAAAACTCTGAAATATGAGAATAGACTTAGAGAACTCAGTGATTCCATAAAGGATAATAACATTTGTATTATTGGGATCCCAGTAAAGGAAGAGACATAAAAGGGGGAGGAACATGTATTTGAAAAAATAACAGTTCTAATCTGGGGGAAGAAACAGATATCCATATCCAGGAGGTACTGAGATTTCTCCACCAATATCAACCCAAGAATGTCCACACCAAGACAAATATTAATTAAAATAAGAAATAGAATTGATAAAGAGAATTTTAAGAGCAGCAAGCAAAATAAAGATAGCTATATGCACAGAAGATTCTATAAGGGTATTGGTGAATTTTGTTAGCAAAAACTTTGCAGACCAGAAGAGAGTGGCATGATGTATTCAAAGTGCTCAGTGGGAAATATCTGCATCCAGGAATACTCCATCCAGCAAGGATATCATTTAGAAAAGAAGGATAGAAAAGTAATGTTCCAGATTAAAAAACAAACAAGCAAATAAGAAACAACAAACAAACAAAAACAACTAAAAAAGTTGTGACCACTAACCTAGCCTAAAAGAAATGTTAAAAGAGATTCTGAGTGGAAAGCAAAGACCATAAATAAGAGCAAAAACAAAAAAGTAGTAAACACTAAAGCAGTAAAAAATAAATGTGTGTAAAAATCACTCAAAGGATTTACAAAAATCAAAGTATTTAAGGTGTGACAACATATACTTACAAGGGAGGAGAGTTGTGTTCAAACTCAAACAATCATCAACTTAATATAGACTATAATATGCAGAAGATGTTATATACAAACCTGATGATCACGAAAAATAAAAAAAAAACAAGTCATAGATATACAAAGAATAAACATAAAAGAATCCAAGCATATCACAAAGAAACCCAGCAAACCTGGCGAGAAGACAGGAAAAGAATAAAAAATCAAGAACAATAAAAACAATCACAAAACAGGAAAGAAAACAGCAAAAGATATATACCTATCAATAGTTCCTTAGAATGTAAATCGACTAAACACTCTAATCAAAATACAAAAAAATTGAGATCATACCACGCGTATTTTCTGGCCACACAGTATGAAACGTGAAGTCAACAACAAGAAAAAAAATTGGAAAACCCACAAGTAAATGGAAATTAAACATGCTACTAAAGAATGAATGGGCCAAACAGGAAATTAAAGAAGAAGTTTAAAAATTCATGAAAACAAGTTAAAATGAAAACAATGGTACAAATCTGTAATATGCAGCAAAACTGTACCAAAAAGGAAATACATAGCAATACAGGCCACCTTGAGGAAGCAAGAGACATGTCAAATAAACAACCTAAACTTACACCTAAAAGACTAGAAAAAGAAGAACTAGTAAAACTCAAAACCAGAAGAAGGGAAATAATAAAGGTAAGAGCAGAAATAAATGATATGGAAAACAACAAACACAAAAACAAAACATAGCACAACAAGGAGACTAAGAGATGGTTCTTTGAAAAAATTAATATAAGTGACTAATCTCTAGACAGATTTATCAAAAACAAAAGTGAAATGCCCCAAGTAAATAAAATCACAAATGAGAGAGGAGAAATAACAGCCAACATCATAGGAACACAAATATAAGAGAATATTATGAAAAGTTATATTCCAACAAATTGGACAACCTGGAAGAGATATGGGCAAATTCCTAGAAACATATAAGCTACCAAATTGGAAAGGAGAAGATATAGAAAACTTGAACAACTGATAACCAACAAAGAAATTGAATCAGTGAAAACCAAAGCACAAAAATTGATGGATAGAGGACTTCACAAATGAATTCTACCAAACATTTTAGAAGAGTTAATATGTATCCTTCTCAAACTATTCCAAAAAACAGAAAAGAAACAAAAACTTCCAAATTCATTCTCTAAGGCCAACATTACCCTTATTCCAAAACTATATAAAGACTCCATTATAAAAGAGAGCTTTAGGTCAATATTCCTAATGAAATTGGATGGAAAACTCTCAATAAAATACTAGCAAACTAAACCCAACAATACATTAAAGACATCATTCACCACAATCAACTAAGATTTATTCCTGGGTTGCAAGTGTGGTTTAACATTCACAAATCAATCAACATGATATACTACTTTAATAAATGAAATAATAGAAATTATATGATTATTGCAATAGTGGCAGATAAAAATTGACAAATTACAATATCCATTCATGAGAAAACCCTCAACAAAGTATGTTTTGAGGTAACATACCTCAACATAATAAAGGCCATGGATGAAAAACCCACAGCTAATATCATCCTCAAACAGAAAGAAAATAAAAGCTTTTTCTCTAAGGTTAAGACAGAGATGTCCACTTTCATCACTGTTTTTTGACATAAAACTGGAAGTCCTAGCCACAGTAATCTGACAACACAAAGGGAAAAAAATGCATCCAAATTGGCAAGGAAGAAGTCAAATTTCACTATTTGCAGATGACATGATTCTCTATATAGAGAACCCAAAGAAAGCCACCAAAATATTGCTGGAACTGATAAATGAATTATTTTAATTTGCAGGATACAAAATCAATATAAAGAAATATGTTGCATTTATATATGCCAACAATGAAAAAGCAGAAAGAGAAATTGAGGAATGAATACCACTTACTATTGCAACAAAAACAATAAAGTATTATGGAATAAACCTAGCCAAAGAGGTGAAACATCTGTATTCTGAAAACTATAAAACACTAATGAAAGACATTAAAGAGGACACAAAGATATGGGAAATCTTCATGGACTGGAAGAATAAATATTGTTAAAATGTCTATACTACCTAAAGGCATCTACACACCAAATACAACCAAATCATAATACCAACAAAAATTTTTAGAGCTAGAACAAACAATCCTAAAATTTGTATGGAAATGAAAAAGACACCTAAAAGGCAAAGAATCTTGAAAAAGAAAAGCAAAGCTGGAGGCATCACAGTTCTGGACTTCAAGTTACATTACAAAGTTGTAGTGATCAAAACAGTACAGTACTGGCCCCAAAATAGACACATAGATCAATGGAACAGAATGGAAAACCCAAAAATGAACCCAGAACTATATGGACAATTAATCTTTGACACAGAAGGAAAGAATATGCAATGAGAATAAGTCTGTTCAGCAAACAGTGCTGGGTGAAATGGGTAGCAAAACACAAAAGGACAAAACTGGACCACTTTCTTGCACCATACATACATACATACAACCCCCCATAAGCTTTAGAAGACCTTAATGTGAAACGTGAAATCATAAATATCCTAGAGGATAACACAAGTAGTAATGTCTTTATAGCCATAGCAACTTCTTTGTAGATATGACTCCTGAAATAAGGAAACAAAAGCACAAATACACTATTGGGACTTCATCAGAATAAAACCCTTCTGCACAGGAAAAGAAATAACAAAACTAAAGACAGCCTATGGAATGAGAGAAAATATTTGCAAATGACATATCTGATAAAGGGTTACAATATATAAAGATATTTTCAAACTCGACACTGAAGAAATCATGATATAAATAAAAAATAGACAGAAGACATGCATATACATTTCCCCAACAGACACATGCAAAGATGTTCAGCACACTTATCAGGGAAATACAAAACCAAATGACGATGAAATCTCACCTCAACCCTGTCAGAATGGTTAAGATCAACAACACAGGAAACGTTTTGGCAAGGATGTGGAGAAAGAGGCGCCATCTTGGACTGTTAGTGGAAATGCAAACTGGGGTAGCCACTCTGAAAAACAGCATGGAGGTTCCTTAAAAAGTTAAAAATGGAACTGCCCTATAATTCTGTATTGCACTAGCAGGTATTTACCCAAAACATACAAAAATAATAATTCAAGGGGCGCCTGAGTGGCTCAGTCACTTAAGCGTCTGACTTCCGCTCGGGTCATGATCTCGCAGTTTGTGAGTTCGAGCCCCTTGTCGCGCTCTGTGCTGACAGCACAGGGCCTGGAGTCTTCTTCGGATTCTGTGTCTCCCTCTCTCTCTGCTTCTGCCCTGCTCATACTCAGTCTCTCTCTCATAAATAAATAAATATAAAAAAATAACAATTCAAAGAAACACCTTCATCCAAATATATAATAGCTAAATTGTGGAAACCACCCAATTGTCCATTGACTGATGCATGGATAAAGAATATGTGCTATATATTCCATACAAAATGGAATATAATTCAGCAATAAAAAGGAATGACACCCTGCCATTTGCAGTGTCATGGATAGAGCTAAAAAGTATTATGCTAAACAAAGTAAGTTAGAGAAAGAAAAATACCCTATAATTTTACTCCTATGTGGAACTTAAGAAACAAAACTAATGAGCAAATGGGGGGAAAAGTGAAAAAGGAAAAAAACCATGAAACAGACTGGTAAATGTAGAGGGCAAACTTATGGTTACCAGAGGTGACTTAGGTGTGGGGGAAAATTAGTTAAAAACATGATGGAGATTAAGGAGCTCACTGTTTGTGATGAGAACTGGATGTTGTATGGAAGTGTTGAATTGCTATATGTACATCTGAATCCAGTATTATCCTGTATAAAAACTAACTGGAAATTTAACAAAAAACATTTAAAATTTCAAGAATCCAGGGTGCCTGGGTGGCTCAGTCGGTTAAAATTCCGGCTTCAGCTCAGGTCATGATCTCATGGTTCGTGAGTTCGAGCCCCGCATTGGGCTCTGTGCTGACAGCTAGCTCAGAGCCTGGAGCCTGCTTCAGATTCTGTGTCTCCCTCTCTCTGACCCTCCCCTGTTTGCACTGTCTCTCTCCGTCTCTCAAAAATAAATTTAAAGAGCATAAAAAATTTTTAAATGTCAAGAATCCAAGAACCCAAAAGTAAAAAAAATCAAGTTTTTATTTAAATTTCAATTAACAATGTAATATCAGTTTCTGGTCTAGAGTTTAGTGATTCAACAATTACATAAAATACTCAGTGTCAATCACAAGTGCCCTCCTTATTTCCAATCATCTATTCAACCCATCTCTCACCCACCTTCTCTCTCCTAGTCCTGATTATTCTCTATATTTAAGAGTCTGTTTTCTGGTTTGTCTCTCTCCTTTTTCCCCATTATGTTAGTTTGTTTTGTTTTTTAAATTCCATATATGAGTAAAATTATTTGGTGTTTGTCTTTCTCTAACTTATTTCACTTAACATAATACTCTTTAGCTCCATTCATATTGTTGCAAATAGCAAGATTTTATTCTTTTCGATAGCTGAGTAATATTTCATTTCATATTTTTATATACACACACATAGTCACTTCTTATTTATCCATTCATTAATCAATGGACACTTAGGCTGTGTCCATTTTTAGAATTTGTCTATTGTTGATAATGCAGCTATCAAAGTGGAGTGCATGTATCCCTTCAAATCAGTATTTTTGTAGCTTTTGGGTAAATACCTCATATTGTAATTACTGGGTCACAGACAGTTCTTTTTGTAACTTTTTAAAGAACCTTCATACTCTTTCCCAGAGTAGCTACATCAGTTTGCCTTCCCACCAACAGTCCAACATTCTTTTCTCCAAATCCTTGCTAAAACCTGGTATTTCCCGTGTTTTTAACTTTAGCCATTCTGACTGGTATTGGGTAATATACCACTGGAGTTTTGATTTATAGTTCCCTGATTATGAATTATTTTGAGCATCATTTCAGATGCCTGTTTGCCATCTGGTTGTCTTCTTTGGAAAAATGTCTATTCACATCTTCTGCCCATATTTAGTTGGGTTATTTGTTTTCTTGTTTGATTTTTTTTTCTCTTTCGGTGTTGAGTTTTATAAGTTCTTTATAGTTTTGGATTCTAACCCTTCATCTGATATGTCATTTGCAAATATATTCTTCCATTCCATAGAATGCCTTTTAGTACTGTTGATTGTTTTATTCACTGTGCAGAAGCTTTATTTGGATGAAATCTTGATAGTTTATTCTTGCAGAATTCTCTGGTTGAAAGATGAGGTGTGGACAGGGATTTCAACACTGGAGAGTGCTGGTTCTCAGGGTAAAGAGACCCATCGCTCTGGGACTGCGAAGGGCAGAGGTGACAGCACAGGGATGTGGGATTTCGTATAAGCAGGTCAGGCAGCTGTGCTGTGTACTGCGGGCGACTCTGTTTATGCTGAGGTTTGGGGGAGGAAGATATATCTAAGCAGCGTCTTTGTCTCCAGAGAAAGGTGTCTGTGCACACTGCTCTCAGGTAAGCACTGGGAGATGAGCAAATAACACCCCACCCCCACCCCCACCGTGTGTACCAGGCATTTTTCAGATTGTTGTTTCCACACTGTGCTCCTCAAGACTGCTTGCCTGCCTTCTCTTGAGGAGCAGTATAGTGCTGTCCAGGCTCTATCTCAGCCATGACTGCTGACTCATAAATCTGTAGGCCTTAGGGATGTGATGGGGGCAGGGGCCTGTATTTGTCTCTTGCTGCACTGAGAATGAAGCAGGCTTAAGCAAGAAAGGCAGCCTAGCCAGAGCACAGAGGCATGGAAATTGGAGCAAGCAGGCTAGACAGGCAGTGTCAGGGCCAAGCTGCCTTTGACATGTGGCTCTGCTGGGAGCTGCATCGGCCTCGCTGGATGACGCAGTCACAGTGAGGAAATGTTGGGGCCCAGTAGGCAAAAAATATCCTCTAACAATATTTGGCCTCCTGGGCCCCACATATGGCTTCTGTTCATCCTATGATTTTCCCATTACTTTGCAAAGAGGCATATACTTTTAGGCTTTAAATCAACTTGGGTCAGTCAGTGACCTTCCCTTACTTTATTTTCTGGCTCTTTGTCTGCTGTTGGGAGTGAACATAATCCTCAGGCAAAAGATTTGCTTATAAAAGGATCAGCATCTTACCCTTGAATAATTGATGAAGGGCCTTAAGGAATGTATATCTCCTCATAGAATTCTTCAGGTTTATCTTATGTTTAAAACCAGACTATTATTAGGGGATTCTTCTTTTGTAATGACTTAACCCTGTTACTTACTACTGTCCTGATAAGAATGACCTTATCCAGAGCATGTCTTCAAGGACCTTGAGCCATGTAACCATTAAAGAAATGATATAATCAACCATGGTATATAAGACCCTGGCTATCTTAATAAAGTGTGGCTTTTACCAACCACCATCCATGTTGTCTGTCTTGTCTGTCTTGTCTGTCTTCTTCGTCTTGTTCGTCTTGTCCGTCTTCTTTTCTAGAGATATTGCGCCGACACCAACCCCCTACTCGGGACCTTTCGACTCTGGTGCGTGGGTTGGTCCCCCGCAAGGAAATGACCGATGTTTGCACAGCTCCTGCCTTGAGAAGCAAAACTGGTATCTCCTTCTGCTACTACTGGCTCATGTTTGAGAATGAGCCTACTGTTATTGACTAGACCTCACAGTATTCCAAATCAGACTGATGTTCCCCACACAGATACCTCATGAGAAGAAGCATATTCCTAACCGTGCAAAGAAGATTTTATCTTATATTTATTTATTTATAAATTTTTAAAGATTTTTTATTTATTTTTGAGAGACAGAGAGAGACAGCATGAGTAGGGGAGGGTCAGGGAGAGAGGGAGACACAGAATCTGAAGCAGGCTCCAGGCTCTGAGCTAGCTGTCAGCACAAAGCCTGACACGGGCTCGAACCCACGAACTGTGAGATCATGACCTGAGCCGAAGCTGGACGCCCAACTGACCCAGGCGCCTCTGCAAAGGAGATTTTAGATCAAAGCACTGTAGATGTTCATCAAAAGACTCTTCCAATAGGCCCTTATAGATTCAAAACATAGACTAAAAAGGGGTCAAAAACACAAGAGTTACATTTAAGTCTGGCCTGGGGAAAATGAGCCTAACTTGGAGACAAGAAACAGGCAAAGGCAGAACATAAGTCCCTTCCCCAAGGTCCACATTTTACAAATACCCTCGCTTGTACTGATATCCATTTTGAGGATGGATAAGAAAATAGCCAGTGCAAGGCTAACACACATAGGGCCCCCCTTGTGCTTACATCAAAGAAAAGGCTTGCTCAAGCAACTAGGTAACAAGCATTCCTTCTCTTGTGGTTAATAAGCCAGATAAAATAACTCCTAGACTGTCTATATACAACTTAACCTATGTTTTAATTGTAGGGTTACTGACTTAAATAATGTGTATGTTATCCTGTTTTCTACTAAAAACATCCTGTTATTCTCATGGTTGTAGGATTTACTCAACCTCACTGTAAGTAAATTACATGACTCGGTTGTAACTTGTTAATTGGAAACAAAGTCATAAAAATTGTCAAAAGACTAACAAAATAAGATAAGCTTGTTACTATCTTAATCTGGGGGACTGACACCAAGAATAAATGGGGTGGTTCTACAAAAATACTTCTGTAAAACCTATTTCTGTACACTTTCACTGGTCAAAACATCTTATCACAAAGAATTAACCACTGTAAAATTGTGTTTTCTGATGTCATGTTATCACTTGACCTATAAATAAAGACACCAAAACTGAGAGGACAGAGATGCCTGCCTGGTGATCAGAAAGAATCTTGTGGCTCTCTCATCCCTTTTGCTGACACCGTCCATCCTTCAGGGACTTCAGGACCAGCTGGAGCTGGACTTTGGAAGTCAGGGAAAAGCTGCCTTTGACATGTGGCTCTGTGCCTATATTGAGATCCAGGGAAGGGAAATTGTCAGACCCCCTCCAAGAAGAGCAAAAAATTTATTGTCCTGGGTGCCTGGGTGGCTCTTTACTTAAGCATCTGACTTTGGCTCATGTCGTGATCTCACAGTCTGTGGGTTCAAGTCCCACACTGGGCTCTGTGCTGATGGCTTAGAGCCTGGGGCCTGCTTCAGATTCTGTATCTCCCTCTCTCTCTGACTATCCCCCATTTATGCTCTATTTCTTTCTGTCTCAATAATAAACATAAAACATTTTTTATAAAAAATTATTGTCTATGTGTCCCAGGAATTCCCCAAATTCCACCATCTGCCCCAGTTTTATGTACCTGCTCTCTCTCCAGGAGTGAGCCAGTACCCTCAGGCCTCTATAACTAAGGCTCCCCTCTGCAGGACCCTACCATCTGTTCCTCCCTCAAACCATGTCTCCACACTTCCCACATACAGTCCTCAATGTCGTTACTTCTCTACCTCTACTTGTAGAGTTTGTTCTGCCAGTCTTCAGGTTGATTTCTGAGGTATTCAAAATAACTCCATAGTTATCTGGTTGTGTTCCAAGGACAAGACATACCTAGGATCCTCTACTATGGTGCCATCTTAGCTCCACTCCCAGGATGATTCTACTGTAAAATTATTGAGAAGCCTCTTTACTGTTTTCCATAGTGGATGCATTAACATGAGTTCTTTGTTCTCTATATCCTCACCAACACGTTATTTCTTGTGCTTTTCATTTTAGCCATTCTCATAGGTGTAAATGGATATCCAATCATGGATTTGCTTTCATTTTTCCTGATGCTTGGTGATGTTCAGCACTTGTTCATGCCTCTATCATCTGGATTTCTTCTATTCAGGTCCTCTATCCATTTTTTTAGTCAGTGATGTATTTCTTGGTGTTGAGTTGTATGACTTCTTTACATATTTTAGATATTGACCGCTTGTTGGATATCATTTGTAAGATTTTCAAATATCTTCTCTCATTTTTGTTTTTTAGGTGGACTCCATTGCTCTGCAAAAGCTTTTCATTCTAATGAAATGCCAAAAGTTCAGTTTGCTTTTGCTTTCCTTTCCAAATTTGACATATCTAGAATAATGTTTTTTATGGCCAACCTCAATGAAATTACTGTCTATGTTTTCTTCTAGGAGTTTTATAGTGCAGGTCACATTTAGGTCTTTAGTTCACATTAGGGTGTCTGTCTGTGTGTCTGTGTGTGTCAGTGTGTGTGTATAGTGTAAACAAGTAGTCAAGTTTCATTCTTTTGTGTGTAGTCATCATTTTTCCAGCACCACTTGTTGAAACGACTATCTTGACCCTGCTGTATATGCTTTTTATTTTTATTTATTTGTTTAAGTTTATTTATTTATTTTGAGATAGAGAGAAAGTATGAGCAGGGAAGGGACAGAAAGAGAGAGGAATAGAGAGATATTCCCAAGCAGGTTCTGCACTGTCAGCATGGAGCCCCATGCGGGGTTCAAGCTCATGTGAGATCATGACCTGAGCTGAGAATACCAACCAAGATGGTGGATAAATCAGGGGGTCTGCGTCTCCCACCTGTATCTCTCAAACAAAGAAGGGCTGAAGCCAAAGTGCTCTGAAACCCAAGAGTCTGAAAGGAAAGGAAATGGAGTCTACTAAGAAGACAGCCTTATAGGTGTGTGAGTGCCAACTGGGGGAGATAAAAACAGGCTGGGACATGGAGGTGCGAGGGGAGGAAGTGCCTTCTGCGGAGAGACAAAGAGAAGAGAAAGAGAGGCTGGGGAAGTGTAAGACTGTATTGGGACAAGAGAAAAACCTTGGCCCAGGACAGAGACGGATCCTATCATCCCATCTCTATCTGCAGGGCTTTCAGAGAGAGATCCCATCTCTAACTGAGGAGGTTTCTTTGGACTGGGTGCCCCAGCCCCATGCTGGGCTGGGGGACAAAAGAAGTTCTCTCCGGGTTAGGGGGTACCCCAGGGGGGCAATGGCCATGGCTTCTGGGATTACACTTTGGGTGGCATCATTAATGTGCATGGAGTGAGAGCTTGGAATGCTGCTGGGTGTGGGACATAGGAGATGGCCCACCTTGGCTGTGCCTGTGGCACAGTGAGAACAGATCCAAAGGAGTGTTTTGGGACACCTGCTTTGAGGAGAAGGGGCATCGCCATTTTTCTTCCCACAACCACAAAGACTGGGCTTAAGGGATTGGCTTGTGGGACCCACAATGGAGGCGGGACCCATCTCCACCAAACCATACCCACTGAGGAACATCAGGAGATGCTGCAGAAACAGCTCCCTCCCCCAAGACCAGCACTCCTGCATTGCTGCGACTGACTCTAGATCAATTCTTGCTATTCAGATATATTCTCCCTTTACTCATTCTTATCTCTGCCCTCCTCTGGGCTGGTTATTCTGGTTATAGGTTTGCTTAAACAGACATATTACATCCATCCCTTTGAGGCATGTTCTACACCTCCTTCTTTACCTTCCTTCCTCTCTCTCTGAAATAATCAGACTACATAGTTTCTCTGGATAACATTATCTTTGTTTCTTTCTCCTCGCCTCCTGCTATATTCTCCTTTTTCTTCCTCTGGATTAAGCCTTTTAGGCTCTCTCCCTGGTCAGTATTCATTTTATGTTTCTCCCCACCCCTGTCATTTATCTTTTTGTATATGCTTTCATATCAGCAGGACCTCCACCCTGCTCTTCACTTGTAGCTAGACTTTCTGGTTTTATGCTTTTAGACTGACCTTTGTTTTTTGTTTGTTTGTTTGTTTTGTTTTTTGGCTTTTTAAAAATTATTTTTGTTAGTTCCCTTGTTTGTTTGATTTATTTGTGCATTTGTGTGCTTTTGTTCGCTATTTGTTTGTCTGTCTGTTTTCCTTTCCAGGGCTAATTCAAAGAACAAACCAAAGCAGATATAGTGGAGAGTCCAAAACATCAGTATAAGTAGGGAAATAAAATAACCAGAATCACAACAAGAGAGACCAAGGGACACCCTTAAAATAACAGTTCCTGAACGGCCAGGCCTTGGACAGTGTATGAGCCTCCTTTAATACAGCAGCACTCACAGGTGCAGAGCACAAGGCAAGCTTTTAAAACGTACAAGAGAGAAAAAGCTAGCCAAAATGATGAATGGAAGAAGTCTTCTCAAAAGAAATTCCAGGAGAAGTGACAGCTAAAGAATTGATCAAAACAGATATAAGCGACATAACTGAACAAGAATTTAGAACAATAGCCTCAAAATTAATTTCTGGGCTTGAAAAAGGCATGGAAGACAGTAGAGATGTGACTGCTGCAAAGATCATGGATCTTAAAAATACTTATGATGAATTAAAAATGCTATAAATGTGGTGTACAATAAAATGGAAGTGGACACTGCACGAATTGAAGAGGCAGAGAGAATAGGTGAATTAGAAAATACAATTATAGAAAAAGAGGAAACCGAAAAAAGAGAGATAAATTGACATAGGAGCATGAAGGGAGAATTCAGAACTGAATGATGCAATCAAATGGAACAATATACATATCAAAGGAATTACATAAAATGAAGAGAGAAAGGGACTGAAGGGATATTTGAATATATTATAGCAAAAAACTTCCCCAATCTGAGGAAGGAAACAGACATCAAAATCCAAGAGGCACAGGGAACTCCCCTCAGTAACTTTAATTCTCTGTAACTTGAATAGATCTTCTGCATGAGCTGAGCCGAAACCAAGAGTTGAATGCTTAACCAACTGAGACACCCAGGCTCCCATATTCTTGCTTTATTTGTCAGAGATTATTTGACCACAAAAGTTTTGGTTTATTTCTGGACTCCCTATTCTGTTTCTTTGACCTAAGTGTCTGTTTTTGTGCCAGTGGCATCTTGTTTTGATTACTAAAGCTTTGTAATGTATCGTAAAATCTGGAATTGTGATACCTGGAGTTTTGTTTTTTCTTTTGCCATATGAGGTCTTTTGTGCTTTCATACACACTTCAGGACTATGAGTTCTAGTTCTGTGAATAATGCTACTGTTATTTTCTTAGGAATTGTATTCTATCTGTATATTGCCTTAGGTAGAATGGGCATTTTAATAATATTGGTTCTTCTTATCCATGAGCATGGGATATCTTTCATTTTGTTTGTGTTATCTTTAGTTTCTTTTATCATCTTTTTATAGTTTATATAGTAGTGGTCTTTCATCTCCTTGGTTAGGTTTATTGTTGAGTATTTTGTTCCTTTTGGGGTAGTTGGAACTGGGATTTATTTTCTTAATTCTCTTTCTGTTACTTTATTTTTATTGAAACAAAATGCAACAGATCTCTGCCTATTAATTTTGTTTGCTGTACCTTTACTAAATCTATTGGTTCTGGTGGATTTTTGGTGTAGATACTAAGTGTTCTACATCTAGTATCAAGTAATCATTAAAGAGTGAAATTTTACCTTCTTTTTACCTGTCTGGATACATTTTTTTTTCTGATTGATGTAACTAGGACTTCAAAAACAATGTTGAATAAAAGTGGTAAGAGTGATAGCATGACATTCTTGTTTTGTTCCTGATTTTAGGGTCAAAACCCTCAGCTTTCACCATTAAATATGATGATAGTTGTAAGTTTTCCATTTATGGCCTTTATTATATTGAAGTATGTTCCTACTAAACCTACATTGTTGACACTTTTCATCATAAATGAATATATTTTGGTTAGTGATTTTCTGCATCTATTGAGATAATCATGTTTTTATTCTTATTTATGTTTATATTATTTTTATTTATTTTTTTAAATAGTTTATTGTCAAATTGGGTTCCATATAACACCCAATGCTCTTCCCCACAAGGGCCCTCCTTTATTATCACCACCTCCCTTCCCCCTCTTCCTCCCTCTTCAACCCTTGGTTCCTTTTCAGTATTCAAGAGTCTCTCAGGTTTTGCATCCCTCTCTCTCCCCAGTTCTCTTTCCCCCTTCCCCTCCCCCTGGTCCTCCATTAGGTTTCTACTGTTCTCCTGTTAGACCTATTAGTGCAAACATATGGTATTTGTCCTTCTTTGCCTGACTTATTTCGCCTAGCGTGACACCCTCGAGGTCCATCCACTTTGCTACAAATGGCCATATTTCATTCTTTCCTAGGAATAAACCTAACCAAGGATGTGAAAGACCTATATGATGAAAACTATAGAAAACTTATGAGAAATTGAAGAAGACACCAAGAAATGGAAAAACATTCCATGCTCATGGATCAGAAGAATAAACATTGTGAAAATGTCATTACTACCCAAATCTTATGTTTTTAATCCTTTTTCTTTTTAATGTGATGTATCACACTGATTGATTTGCAAATATAAAACCACCCTTGTATCCACAAAGAAGTGTTAGATGGCTTGGTTCTTTCTAAAGGCTTTGAAGAGAATCTCTTCTATAACTCTCTCCTAGGTTTTGTTACTTTGCTATCAAGCAAACTGTGATATTTGTTAGTTTCTCCTGCATTTCTGCCACCTCTGCCTTCAATTTCACATAGTGTTCTGATTTTGTGTGTAACCCCTCTCCAAATTTCCCTTTCAATAAGAACAACAGTCATAGTGCAGGTTAGGGAATTTAGGGAGAGGGGTACACGATTTCATCATAAGATCAATGAAAATAATTACTCAATAATTAAGTGATGGAGAAAATTAGGAATGTTTGAGCAATAAAACTTAGTTTTTCATGGTTATGGTAGTTAATTATCTCTCTGGATAAAATGGAATGAGTTTAAAGGTTCATTTACAGTGAATCAAAAATAAGTCCTATTGCTTTAGCTAGGAAAAAACTTTCAGTTTGTTAATGGAAGAGACTGGATTCCTGTAGTCATTCGAAATCCCATACTTTTTAATCTACTTTAGCTGATTAGAATTTTTAAATAATAATTTATTGCCAAATTGGTTTTCATGTAACACCCAGTGCTTCTCCCCACAAGTGCCCCCCTCCATGACCATCACTCCCTTCCCTCCTCCACCTCCCCCTTCAACCCTCAGTTTCCAATGTTAATAGCGCCACTTTTTACAATAGCCAAATCATGGAAAGAGCCTAAATGTCCATCACCTGATGAATGAATAAAGAAGATGTGGTATATATACACAATGGAGTACTACATGGCAATGAGAAAGAAGAACTAAGAAATTTAAACTAATTATTACCATGAAGATAAAATAAAATTAAGAATAAAATAGGCACACATTTAGAAAATGTAATCAATGAATTCTTAAAAAACATATAATTTAAAGATTAGGTAGTGAAATCATGGATATAAACTCAGATACAAAATCCAGAATAAAATGAGCCATTTTAAATGAAATACTAACTTTGAAAATTTTAAAAATTATAGAAATGTACAAACCAATTATACGTGGAAATGGAAAAAAATCATCAAAATATCAAATAGAGCCTCTAATCACAAGTGGTTCATAAGTGTCACCTATTAAATATATGATGAATGAAATTATTTAAATTATTTTGAATAAAAAAGGTAGACACTCTCAATAATTATGACTATTATTAAAAAAACAGATAAAAATGGCACCAAAAGAGACACCCTTTTATAACATTTCATATATAATGGATATAATTATCCTAGGAATACTAGCAATAAGGATATAAAATTTAACACAGAAAAGCAATAATAAAATGAGACTGTATTCCAGAAATATAAATTAGTATCAGAACATTAATTTTATTTATTCCAGAAAAAAAGATAGTATAGAATTGTGCAAACATTATAAATTTTCTGGTCAAACTATTTGATAACAATTATTGGTTCTGATCATTTAGCTCGGTAACCTTGGTCATGTTCTTGAGTTTGAACTCAGTTTTTTTATTTACGAAACATGGAAGAAATAAATAGAATGAACATTGTTATTATGCTGTGTTATTGTAAGTATCAAATTACTATAAGCTTAAATATATATTTATACCAGTGTCTAAGCCAAATACTATAAATTTATCTGTTGTTATTATTGCACTAAGTATTATAGCATCTCAAAAGACAAATATGAAATATAAATATTATAAAGAGTGTTGAATTTGGCTCAATTTCTTGACAGATTTATAGAATTAGCTAAGAGTGAAAGAAAAAAATATTACTAAAAGATTGAGCAAAATTCTACAATATTTTCTCCTACCCTATGTAATTTCTTTGCTTGGTCTATGCTGAGTAGTCAAAACAGGTACTAGAAACAATGTGTGTCTGTGTGTGGGGCCCCTTCCAACAGATACCTAGTAACTTGAGTGTAGGACATCAGGTTCAATATGAAGCATTTAATTAGTTCAAAAATACATGGAATCAGAAAGAAACACCATAGAAGGTTTTACTTAAACAACTTTGCATTATTTGGTATCAAGGGTATTTTTATTTTTTGAAGAAACATTTGTATTTTATTTTCAATATTGGCTGGAAATATTCTGCCACTCAATAGTTTTTCCAATATCCTTCTTTTTAAAGAAAGTATTTATGCTCTCCTGGTCTTTTGTTACAGATCTTGCATTAGCAAAGTCTAAATGTTCTACTTTTGCACAGAACTTATCTTCACAAATAGTCTCCAAATAGCTGCTTTAATCTCCTTGTTTCTCAGACTATATATGATGGGATTCAGGAAGGGAGGCAAAACTGTGTAGGCCACAGCAATCACCAAATCTTGAATGGATGAAGTCTTGGCACTTGGTCCTAAGGCAGCAAAGAGCCCTGTAGTGAGGAAGAGCATGATAACAATCAGCTGTGGGGAGCAGGTGGAAAAGGCTTTGGCCCTACCTTCCACTGAAGGGATTCTGAGTACTGTTGAAAAGATCTGGATATAGGAGATGATCATAAAAACAAAGCATCCCAGCACTAAGCAGGAGCTCAAAGCCAGGCTCACAAATTCAACAAAGAAAACCTCATGGGAAACGAGGGCCAAAACGTGAGGGATGTCACAGAAGAACTGGTGGATTATGCTGCATCTCGAAATGTGCTCCTCAAATATGTTGCCAGTGTGAACTGCTGCATAAATAAAGCAATTCAGCCAGACGATGACTGCCATGTGGCAGCATTTTTCCGATGTCATAATGGCTTCATACTGGAGGGGACGACAAATGGCAACATAGCGATCAAAGGACATGACAGTGAGAAAGCCCAGCTCAGCAGATGCAAAAGCAAAGAAAAAATAGACTTGAGCCACACAGCTAAGGTAAGAGATGGAGTTACTGTGAGTCAGGGAGTTATGGATTGACTTAGGCACAGTGACTGAGATGTAGCACAAATCCAAAAAAGAGAGGTTCTTCAGGAAGAAGTACATGGGCATGTGAAGATATTGATCAAAAGTAATGACTATCACGATAAGAAGATTCCACACCAGTGCTGCCAGATAAATCAGCAGAAACAGTCCGGCATGAAGTATCCGTAGTGCCCAAATATCAGAAAACCCCATGAGCAGGAATTCTGTCACTTCTGTAAGATTGTCCATTGGGCAAGGAAACATGTGTTCTGTTTAGGGAAATATAAAATGTTTAAGAATGAGACAAAGAAAATGTACACAATGTTATATTAATACAATGTTGTAGAAATTTATCCCCTCATTAAAAAATAAATTAGATATCTTCCATGCTACTTAAGCAAATTAGGTGGCAGTAGATTTTTTAAAGAAAAAATAGTACTTTATTCATAGGCTTCCTTGGCCTACGGTAAGTTCATACATTCAATAACCATCAGGATGCTGAAATTTCCCACATCTAAAGCTCCCAGTTATTTCTCTGCCCCACATATCCAACTCTGTATTTGATAACTTCTGACTATACCACTGAAACTTCACAATCAACATGAACCAAAATTCATTTACTATCAATTATATCCTCTGAATATCCTCTAAATATATTCACATGTTTCACATTAAAATATGTTTGCCATAGTCTCTCTCTTCTGGATTTTTTCTTTTTCTTTTCTTAACAATTTTTACATGTTTATTTATTTTTGAGAGGGATAGAGTGTAAGTGGGAGAGGGGTAGACACACACACACACACACAGAATTCGAAGCAGGTTCCAGGCTCCGAGCTGTCAGCACAAAACCTGATGTAGGGCTCAAACCCACGACTGTGAGATCATGACCTGAGCCGAAGTCACATAATTAAATAACTGAGCCACCCAGCCACTTCTGTCCTAAATTTTTTCAACAACCTCATTTGGAATTTGGTAACTCCAATTTTTTTTTCTCTCCCATACAATTTTTACTCAGAAATTAGAATGGTCTTATGAAACTACAATTCGATCATGTTAATCCTCTACTTAAGAGTCATTCAACTGATGAGTGACACTGAGTATCGTTTCATGTGCCTGTTGGCCATCTGGATGTCCTCTTTGGAGAACTGTCTCTTAAGATCTTCTGCCCATTTCTTCACTGGATTCTTCGTTTTTTTGGGTATGGAGTTTAGTGAGTTCCTTGTAGATTTTGGATATTAGCCCTTTATTTGATATGTCATTTGCCACTATCTTTTCCCATTCTGTTGGTTGCCAATTAGTTTTTTTTTTATTGTTTCCTTTGCATTGCAGAAGCTTTTTATCTTGATGAGGTCCCAGTAGTTCATTTTTGTTCTTGATTCCCTTGCCTCTGGGGCTGTGTCGAGGAAGAAATTGCTGTGATTGAAGTCAAGAAGGCTGCTTCCTGCTTTCTCCTCTAGGGTTTTGATGGTTTACTGTCTCACATTCATGTCATTTATCGATTTTGAGTTTATTTTTGTGTATGGTGTAAGAAAGTGATCTAAGTTCATTAGGGGACAGATACCATATGTTTGCACTAACAGGAGTAACCTAACAGAGGGCCATAGGGAGGGGGAAGAGGGGAAGAGTTGGGGAGAGAGGGGGACACAAACCATGAGAGACTATTGAATACTGAAAAGGAACCGAGGGCTAAAGGGGGAGGGGGGAAGGGGATGACGGTCATGGAGGGGGGGCACTTGTGGGGAGAAGCACTGGGTGTTATATGGAAACCAATTTGACAATAAACTATAAAAAAAGAATCATTCAAGAGACTTAATTAAGATTGTGGAAGAGTAGGGTAACCCTAAGTTTGCCTCATCCTTGAACACAGCTAGATAAATGTCAAATCATTCTGAATATCCAAGTAATCAATGTGAACACTGCAATAAACTACCTTCACATCTACAAGCAGAAAAAAAAAATGATGACCTTGTGGAAGGTAGGAACTGTGGAGAGTTGATTTAGGGGAGAAAAGAGCCATGGGTTTTGTTGCACTGACTGCAGAGTGAGGAGAGAGAGAAAGATTGAAAACATATGCAAGGGAATTTACAAGAAAAGTCTATCCCCAAACCACTGAGAAAAAGGAGAGGATTTTAATGCCACAAGTATTTTTATAAACAGAGGAGTGCAAAGTCTGAAGTTTCATTGCCAGGATCATGCCTGAAAATGCTCTGCTGGGAAAGGTGAATGGAGACATGCTAGTGGGCAGCAGCGTCTGAATATTCTCAATAGGGTTCCGCTGCATTGGAGTGCATTTGGGAGAGGTGATATGACCTCTCCAGAGGAAAAAATAAAACCAAAAACACCAGGTGGGAATCATTGAGCGGTCCTGTTCACCAGCATAAGAAAAATGCACCGACTGGCTTAGGGCAGCAAACCTTGGCTCTGGCTTTGTGCTGTGATTCACCATGAACTCCAAACCACTACACAATTTAGTGACTGTTTCAAGGACAATGCAGCACCAGCCACGGTGCAGTGAAACTCTTGACCAGAGGGTAAGCCTGGGGCTGTGCCACGAGGCTTTCTGAAGTTTAGAAATTTTCCAAAAAAAAATTTAAGAGAAAAAAATGGGGCTGGGGGAGGAGTCAAGATGGCGGAGAGGAAGGGAGCTCTGTAAACTTCCTCTGTCCCATCGATTGAACTGAGAAGGCTATTACTCTCATCTGCAAGAGCGGAAGGAGAAAATACAGACTCCAGAAGGAAGAGAACCTGAAGGATACCTGAGTGAGTTAGTGCAAACTGGGGAGATTGGAAAACGGGCCAGCCCGAGATGGGCAGGGGAGGTGGCAGCCCCAGCCCAACGCGGGGCAAGCGCGAGGAGCCCGAGAGACAAAGGGAAGAGACAGAGAGACTGAACACGCTCATAGTACTGTCTCTGGGGAAGAGGTAAAGAACACTTAACCACGCTTGGAGAGAGAAGCTCACTCCATAGATAGTTGCTGGGTAGCCTAAATCCCGAGCCCAGGTGGCGCAAGGGAAGGAACAGCTTCCAGTCCAGTGCCATCTTGGCAAGGAGTCGGTGACCACTGCAGCTGCGGTGTCAGGGGTGCTCACTTGGACCTCGGTTTTAGGAATGGGAGCATGCACCTCATTTCCACGGCACATGTCGCCCCCAGCATTGGCCGCGCGAACCTGAATCCCGCGTGCCAACAGGGAAAAAATAGCCCCCACCTTTGCGTGATCCCGGCAGAGAATTGGCAGTGGTGTAGACCTGGGTGCGCATGCAGGCTGCAGGAGCTCCCAGCTCATTTCCAGCAGCTCCCGGTGCCACCTCAGGCAACAGCTACACCCTCATTCCTCCCCCAACTCTAAGTCATCCCGGCTGGGGGTTGGGTCTGTGACAGTGCGCGCATACTTCACCTCCTGCTGCGCATCTCCCCCAGGCAGGGACAGCCGAAATCCCAGCCTGAGCCAAGACAAACTGATTCCTCCCCCTAAGAAGCCAGCAACCAAAACAAAAACATCTCATCGGTGGTAGCATAAAAAGTGCATGGACTGGAAATTTGAACGGAGGCGGGCCTGAAAAATACAACTCAACCGTGCTCAACC